>JAVSBS010027587.1:0-15673 GCA_033124195.1 Coracias cyanogaster
ATTTGCAGCTTGCGAGAGCCAATGCAGCAATGTGCTTTCAGCAAGATAGGTGAAGGATACAGGCTAAAGGAAAAGGTCCTCTTTCTTTGGAACACTATTTAAGCAGCAAAGGTGTTAAATGTAGAAAGAGACTCATATCAG
Organism: Coracias cyanogaster; assembly: GCA_033124195.1. Taxonomy (NCBI): domain Eukaryota; kingdom Metazoa; phylum Chordata; class Aves; order Coraciiformes; family Coraciidae; genus Coracias; species Coracias cyanogaster. The sequence continues at coordinate 142 of JAVSBS010027587.1, forward strand.
CTGCATATGTGTCTATAAACAAAGAGGGGGCTAGTTACTAATCCAAGTACCCCAGGAACGTATGGCTTGACTTGGAAAAGATTTTCCTACTGCAAAACAGAATGGATTGGATTTTTTTTGTCTTTTTTTTTTTTCTCCTAGCAAATGATCAGAGACAATGAAAATTAAAGCAATTGAGCACCTTTGAAATGCCAGCAGTTCCTGCCTCGGTGCATTGCATTGTTTCAATGTCAGGAATGAGCCCCAGGAAGGCTTTCAGTGGCACTGCAGCCATGCTGCTCTAAGTGCTTACTGCTGACACTGGTGCAGATGAGCCCAAGCTACATGTGAGTAAAAAATCAATTACAGGAACTAGAGAATGGGGAAGGGAGAAAAACAAGTCTCCAGTTATCAAATACCTTTCAAACTATTGTGCACTCACAAATCAAGAACATAATTTTCTGCGAGCTTTAAAAAAGGTTGCTTCAGATTTGGATGACAAAACTGGATTATGTTTTCTAATAGGTGTGCACGGCATCCAAAGAGGACATGAAAGTCACATTGCTGGTTTGTGCCCAAGAAAAAGCATAGAGTTCAACACACACGTTATCCCTCAAGCCTATGTGAGGAGGACTAATGCAAAGATACATGTGCACTATTTAATCTAGGCTTTATTTCTCCAGCAACATCTGCATTCTGCTCTTCACCTGCTCTGAAATGAGGTTAATGAGGGCTCCAAAATGGAAATGCTGGGCCCAGCTCTGTCCCCTCCCTCACCAGATGCAGAAGCAGAATCTCTTTGATGTCAATAGAAACAGAATAAACTGTGCTGTTTGTTGGGAAGTTCATGTTGCTGTATTCCCACCCAGCCTTTTTGAAGGGTTTCTCTCCTTTTTATTTACCGACACAGAACAGCTCTTTCAGGCCCTCCATTCAGTCAAATGTTGTGCAAGGGATGAAACTATGTGGTGTGTCTCCAGCATGATCAGGACACAAGTCACCTCACCTATTTCTGATTATCTATAAAGTAGGCGTCTGTGCCTGACTTAGCAGGCTAGAGTCTCATTTTCTGGACAACAAAGACCAACAAAGGCTTCACTAAGCCGAACTCACGTGTCAAGCAGGGTGACACAGACCATGCCCTAGCACCACTTATTTCTTTTTGGTGGCTTTTAAGTGTGTCTAGAGACTGAACTCAGACTTTGAGCAGTTACAGTGCATTCATCTATGTTCTACCACATCCTCCAACTACTTGTTTTTCTTCCATTTCCATGGACATTGTTGCGGAGGGCCCTGAACTTCCTGTATCCTTACTATTTTTAGCCACAGTTTTTAGAACTTTTGATATTATCTATACATCCATTTTCCCTGGAATTACCCACTTTTTGAGACATGTCTTTATATATGGCAGTGATTAATCTCGCATGACAGCTTGGAATCTAAGATAATTTGGCCCATGCACCATGTATCAAGATCTTGAAATACCAATGAAAATCAGTTACTTTCTACTTGCAGATTGGTAGGCCAATGGAAGAAAAACACTAAAACCTGTTTTGATCTCCTTCTGTTTCCATATCACATCCAGTTTGGCTCTAGCATTTGTTGAGGATTTTAAATCCTGAGGTGAGGATCACCAAGCTGATGCTATGGGACTTTCCAAGAGCTGAACGTAACTATACCTACTTTTGAAACAATCATCTGGAGGAGTAGGAGGAGCTGGGAAAGACAGAGCCTCTGGATATTTCTACACCAAAACAGATCCAGGGAAATGATAACAAGGAGACAGAAAGGATCAAAAGATTTTACAGCTATTGCCTTCAGCTGCGTTTCACCTTGTTTCCAATATTTCATCTCAAAATCTTCATCTCATTTCTAATAAGAATTCTGTCCCTGTTACATACATGCATTTTAATCACTTATTTGCTGATAAGGCTGTGGTATGATATAAACCAGAAAGCACAGTAGACAAGCAGCGAATTCATACTCTTGGAGCATCCTTGGTTTGTGGAGCTTCATGACATTTGAACATTTAGTATTTCAACACAAAGGTAAGGATTTATGTTTTACAATTGCTTAAAACCTTACATGTGTGCTTCATGGCTTTACTAATTACAAGTGAAATACAAAAGTAAAATATTATTATTACGGATTAAAACGTAATATCTGCTGAAGCCATTGATCTAAATACATACATAGAGCTACCCACAAATATTAAGGAAGGGCTAACTTTGAAAATGATACTGTGGTGCCAGACCATCTATTTGAGAATATAAAATGTGTCCCGTCCCCCCCCCCACCCCAGAGTATCAGTGACACTGACAAATGAGTATTACAATTTCAATGATGAAATGAGGAGACATGAGTGAGCACCACCTGATACTGTAAATAAGCATGCTTCAGAGAAAGGAAGCATAATTTTCTATCTACAATCTAACCATGACCTCAGTCCTGACCTGAAAAGACCACTTTCCCTAGTGATTAGATCGGAGATAATCCCACTGTGGCATGCACTCAGGTGTGTTGAACTGAGCTGAAGTGGCTTTGTGACAAACACTGAATTTTTAATATTCAAAAGCAGGACCAGGAATATCTTGCAAACTGAACTCAGTTTCTGCACAGGGAGAATCCATTATTTTATACTCTGTTAACCAGCCACACTCAAATTTCAGACAGCATTTTTAAATATCTTATCAAGTGTTCCAATTTACTGGCTTTTTTGTAAATCTCACTCATTACTAGAACTGCTTTGTGCCCTTTAAAACTCTGGTCTGTAAAGATTTACATGATGCTTTATGGGTCCAGCACACTATTGGTCTGGCTAGTACACGGCATGTTACTGATACAGGTACTGCAACGGTAATTCAAAGTCCCAAGTTTAGCACTCAGAAGAACCAATATCAATGCTTATAATCCAACTATTGGTGTTACGTAAACTTGCTCCATATAAAAGTACATTTCATCTCTTGATGTAGATTTCTGCCCCTTCCAACTCATCTACACAAATTTCAACTCCCTAACTTCAGACCTTTTTTTTAACTTTGCACTCATCAATAACCTCTGATCCCCAGCAGTAGTACACTCAGCACCTGAAATGTTTATATTTAAAGCATCACGTAGGAAAGAACTATGACCCACATGTTGCAGGCGAGTGGACAGTGACCTCCTGCAGTCGCCCAGGACTGTGTTCTTAACCAACAAGAAAAGTGCATCTTCTAAGTCTCAGACTGCAGGCAGACAAGATTATGACCCTGAATCTGCAGTAATACATACAAGGTCTAAGATTCAGCAGTCAGTGTGCCTATGCTCTAAAACCAAGGGTGAGCACAACTGTAGCAACTTGTTGGAGTACCTTGACCACACAGCTGAGCTCATAGACTAGCAAGCAGATCAGTAGATGCTGCTTCTGTCCCTTCCCTGCATTGATCCACAGCACCATGGACCTCTCTTCTGCAACATGCGGAGCCTGTGAGCCTGGTTATTGCAATGGGATTTTGTACACTACTCTACCAAAACATTTAAAAGTAACGAGAGCTCTTGCGAGAGTTTCACCTGTGCGGCAGCAGGTGGTTTCAGACTGCTGAGCAGTTTCAGCCGATGCAGCACCATGAATATTCAGGTCAGATGAAAACAGTTTCCAATAAGCAGTCATCTTTGTGGCTGTATTTTAAATGTTGCTGTCTTAGTTGCATGAGACAAATCAATTCTGACGATGCACCTCCCATCTCTCTGTCTTTAGGGTCAGTTTTCAGAGACATAGCCTCATCTAAGATGAATTAATACGTATATTTCTTAAGTACAGCAATTTCCCCTCACTTTGCACTAACCATCAATTTGGTTTGAGTATGATACTTTGTCACGGGCCCCAGTAATGGGTCCATTCTCAGGAAAGAACTGAAGCAAGTGAAATGCCTTGTGGTTCACTTCTGCACACCAATAAAAACACTGAGCAAAGACAAGTGCAAATTTTAGGTACCTAAAAGAGTACATTAAAGTACCACCATAGTCCTGCATTCTCCTCAGAGTAGTTCAGGCTTGCCAGACACAGTATTTCCTATCATAAATATTGGTTCTTTTGTATCAATGTGAAAAGAGATCTAGGTCCAGAAATAAATCAATGACATCTGGGGGGGAAGCACTCCTCATGCCATACTTCAATACTGCTACTGACCTTCCCTCTGGCTCTACATCCTTTGAACCACTCTGAATTGTTTATCAAAATCACAAACAAGGCACAAGTCAATTACCCTCTTAGAGCATAAAGCTCTAAGTCTTGATTACATGTGCAAGAGGAATATTTACTTTTTAATCAGGGTTGACTGTGGGGTGTGGAGGTAAGGCTATTTTGAAAATTAATTAGTATTTGTACATTGCTTTGAAGATGTGAGATACTAAGTATTTTTATGGCACACTGCTAATAGCCTTAACTCTTTCAGCCATACTGATGTCAAGGCATTGAAAACTGGTTTTTCTGAGCTATTGTTATGCAAACCTCTGGGGAGTTGTATTGACAAAATGCAAAGATGGAATCGGCAATTTCAGTCCCAGACAGTCTTCCATTTCTGCCAAACCCTGCAAGGAAACGGTACATTTTAAAAACATCAGTAGAAGAGGCAGGTAGGTGCATAGCATACACTTTTACCTCCTTTTGATTCAGTGTTTGGGCTTGGCAAAGATAAGCTGTTTATATGTTACGAATGTGGTGTATCTGTTCCCATGACATCCTGCTGAAGAAAACCATGAGCTTCCATGTTCATTTTGCAGATGAGGTGCACTGAAAAACTTAGTATCTTTGAAAATTTGGACCTTTCTCCTATCCAGGTGGCTAAATCCCACAGTGGGATTTAGGTGCGTAAGTATTTTCTGGATCTCAGCCTATGTGACTTGCCCAAGGTCAAGCACAGAGCATATATATACTGTAAAGGAAGAAAAAGCCATTTTTAAATAAAAGTTCAGAGTTTAGCTTTATTTAGTCTCATGAATGGTCAAATCCATGCAGAGGATCTGGGGTCATAGAGAAACATAAACGCAATCCCTTTCTTAGGCAAGCACAGACTATAAAAATCACGGGGGATGCTCAAACTTTGGGAGGTATCAGCTGCATTCCTTTGGTATACCCCACAGCAGCTGGCCAGAGTGAAGAACCAAACCCCAGGAGGAAAATGGCTATTCTGTCAGCCACAATGCTGGTGTGCATCTGCCACTGTGAGAAGGGGAGATTATGAAAACAGGAAAAACAATAAAGGTGGCACACTGACACCAGTCTGATATTCCAAGATCCATCCTCAGGAAAGTTAAGAGGCCTCTTGGCATATGGCTTCAGCTGAGACGATGGGCAAGATAAAGCCCTAAGGTCTCCAGCTGAAAATACAAATGACAAATAAAGAGAAATTTCTGGAGGAAAGAGAATGGAGTGAGCCACCATGCATGTAACTGGCATTTAAAATCAGATAACAAATGGGAATCTTGTTATCATCAATTATGACAAAGCATAATGTCACATAAAAGCTGAAAAATGTAAAAGAGACAAGGTCCTTTGACTGACTATGCTCTAGCTGCATCCAGCACAAATTACACAGGCTGGAAAACTAAGCAGATTCTTACAGGATCAGGTATTATGCAAAGTGTTCAGGATTTGGGTTAATGAATACAGCGTTCTCCCAGATGTTCCATCATTGTTCCAGAGTGGGAGGAAAGCTGGCTGTAGACCAAATCAAATTTTTATTTTCCTCTTAGATAGTGCCAGACACTAAGATTTCATCAATATAACATCTGAGGCACAGAGACAACGCATCATGGTTGGATAACCCTATATTCAATCCATTTTGCTGAAGACAGGACAAATAAACTAAGAATCAGAACATTCAATGAGTCATATCAAAGGTATAAATTGAAAGTCAACACTTGTACTGCATATAATCTAGCTGAAAAAGAATTTATAGTCTGGAATTTCCCATTTAAACACTGCTGCTGCTTCTTGCAGATATACTCCAAATGCTAACTTTAAACACTGCCAGTCCTTTCAAGTTGGGTTTTCTGCTTACTTAATAATATCTTTAAGGATGTACATCCTTCTCCAGGGTAATGGAGAGTTTGAGAAAAGAAATTAATTGCTAAAAATGCCAAGTTTGCTTAGAAAAAGCACACCATTTAGTTTTTACTAAGGAGCTAAAAAACAGTTTAATTTTTCCTTAAACATATCCTCCTTTTTTTGTAAGCAGCATTAAACAAGAAAGTTTCTGGGATGTACAGAAACAGAGATGACTAGAGACAAAAAAGGATGGTCAGCATAGCACTCTAGAAATGCCTATGATGTGATGACAGGAATAAAGAGAGTCAACATCTATGCTGGCCAACAGAAACCCACCACAAGAAATAAACCAAACTTTTCAAAAAATACACAGAAATTAATAATCATTTGCAAGTTCATCTTGAGTGCATGGCTGATCCTCATGCCAAGCAAGAGGCAAGCTGAAGTCAGAGAAGAGGGTGTACTTGGGGAATGAGTTTCAAGTTTGAGGCTTCAAAGCAGACTGGATGAGGTCTGTGATCGAAAAGCTAAGATCCAGTCCAGTTACACTAATCTGATTTGGTCTGCTCTTCTGCTTAAACTGGTCACTTAGCCTAAAAGACTGTGTGTGTATGTGTGTGTGTATGTGATTGCTTGTGTGCACACATCAATGAGACCTAAACATCTGCCCTGGTTTCTTTATACCCTCTAAAACCAGGTCAGCAGTGAGCATTCACTGGGCATGAAACAACATTAAACTATAAAATGCTCACTGCCTGGTGCTAGTGACGATTTCAGTTTTGGGGGACAAGCAAGTGTCTGGGAGTACTGTAGATATATTCACCACAGCTACTTGATGTGCAGCTTCATAAGTGCCCTTTCTCAAAAGACACACATCTAGGTTCATGTAACAGGAAAGAAAACAAGGGGAGAAGGAGATGCCATGAGGCTGCTGCCCAAGAGTGGATCCTCCCGGTGGTTCTCTTGAAGCCCAAGGTCTGTACCAGTAACGCAATAAAATGTCTTTGCAGCTCCAGGGACTCAGCAGACTCTGGTGCTAGGGAGCTACTGCATCATGGTGAACTTATGGTACATGGGAGACAGGAGGTGAGGGACAGCTGACTGAACACCTTGCTTGGAGCATAACCCCAGCATTTAGCTTGTGCTAAACTTAGGGGTGCATCTACTCCAGATTCAGCAATGCTGTGAATCAGGACAGCAAAAAATTAAAATATACTCTCACCATTGAGAATTCAGGGAAATGTATGTCGTTTGAGTATATCCAAACTGAAATTCAGCCAGAACACAGTGCTTACAGGATCTTCTTTTATGTGGAAAAAACTCAGACACAAACCCTTTAAACTTTAAGAGGATCAAGAAAATATCACCTTCATTTATGTCCTGTTTGAAACCTTTCACATCACCAGTTGCAGAAACATGGCATGTAAGTGAAAGAGTATTGACTTTTTCTTAAAAGGAAAACCAATTTACATAATATAAAATAATAGTTTTGTGAAGCCTATTTCTGTGTGTGTAACAAGGTAATGAGCTGATAAAGAGGGAGATGTATTCTTGGAAAATCAGACTTCAGATCTATTTGATAATAGGTGAAAAACTTGAACTATATGTATTCATCTGGGGAATATCCTGTCTTTTTAGCATAAAGCATGTTCTCTTCTGCCTGCATTTGCCTAAATATATCTTGAATTTCTACTCAGCTTTGGCTTGCTGGGGTTTTTTTCTTTTTAAGTAATTATTTACAAATTAGATTTCTTGAGAGTAAACTATCAGAGGAGGCACACTCCTCTCTCTTCAAATGTATGCAATAGATCTAATTATTTTTCTCTAAAACTACAAACAACCTTCCAAATAATGACAATCATTAGAAAACATTAGGGTCTGACACTTATAATCTCTGCCAACTGCTGATAACATTTTATTACTGCTTAGAAAGGTTGATTAAAGCTTGTAATAGATTTAGTGAGGGTGAAAGATTAACAAAAAGGTATTTATGATAGACACTAAAACATAATATGTTCTCAGTAAACACTTGAAAAAACCCAGCCCTGTGACATTTATAGATGTTGCTCAAGATGTAGTTTTTCATCCGCACAACGAAACCGATAACAAGTTTCTACATGCTGAGAAAAAAGAAAAAAAAAAGAGAGAGAGAAAAGGAGAGGAGCACATTACCTTTGTATGTCTCACGGCAGAGCAAGTGAGAAAGTGCTCTTCAAAAGTAAACTAAAAATAAACTCCTGAATAAGTTTCTGGGACTGCTCTTGTTTGACCATTTGGACAATCTCATCCTTTGAAATTACAGCAATTGAAAATTTAAAAAACAGGCAGGATCAGAAGGCAGTGACTAAGGGACATCTATTTATGCTTGGCCTTGGAGGAGGATATTACTCACATCCCTCAGTCCACCCACCCCACATCACTTCATAGGAGGACAGACACCATGGGCACTGTAGAGCACAGCAACTGAACGCATCAAAGCTGGCACTCCGTGATGGGCTGACAGGATGGGCATCAAAGCTTTCCTCCTGCTCATCTTCCAGTGGAGGATGGTGCAGCCAATAACAGGCTAGCAGCTCTGAAGAGCATGTTCTAGTATGGAGCTGCTACAAAGAATGGAGAGAAATGCAAGAGCATGTGGAAGCACCCACATCCCTCAACAGCAGTGAGGTCCCTCATCCTCTGGAGACACCAACCTTGCAGTGCATTGCAAAGACACCAGAGTAGCTTCATGACCTGCACTGAGCCCTGGTGCCTCAGGTGAGAAGTTGCACTCCTGTAGCACAGTATAGTCTCCCTGAAATGTCTGATCATTTATCCAGTCATAAGGGATGCTTGCGGGTACTAATTTAATGGCCTGCAGGATAAGCTTGCTCCTTGCTTCAGAACAGCCTCTGCTGAGGTCAGCTATGAAAGACCTGATGCAGCTGAGAAGCAGGTGCCCAAACTCAGCAGTTACAAGCTCCAGCCAAGGATGTGAATGCACGTGCCATGGCAGAGCTTCAGCTGCCCTAGCTCAGTCCTGACCTTCAGTTCTCTGCTCTGCCTTTCTCCATCTCTCTAGTCAAGGAGATGGAGCAGGAGAGTTTGTCTGTCTTCCACAAGCCTACAGCTTGCCTTAGTAAAATAAACTGTAGTCTATCCCAATAAACTGTGGTGCATCAGAGGATGCTGAGCATCCACACTAAGACATCAGGGAGCAGGACAGGTCTCCCTGGAGCAGACAGCAGCAGGGCTAACTGGTTCAGACTGCCTACCTTAAGCCAACATGGCAGGACTAGATGACCTCTCAAGGTACTTTGCAACCTGATTCTGTTACACTCCCCATGAATTATCTTCTCTGTTTTTTTTTTAAACAATGAGCCAATATTTAACAGCACCCCTCAACACTGACCAGCTGACACCACAAAAATCATTTACTAGCAATAAATGACCAGCCAGATCACAGCCAAAACCAAACACATTTGAAAATAAAAATTATTTCTGCACTGTGCATGCCTTGACAAGTCTATACCCAGATATACATACACAGTCTGCAAACACATTATGTGTGGCTCATCAGAGAGGTCAAACTGTGGTGCAGCAGAATGAGCTTGTGGTAAATCCAAGCAGAGACCCACTGTCTGCAGCCTGTGAAAATGTTTGTAAGTTAAAGTACCACAAAGTGGATGACAGATTACAAAACCTGTGAGCACAAGTCAGCCTGCCCCAAACTGTTCCTCAAATGCACTACATGGGCAGCACTCATTTCAAGGATGACTCATGGCTTTCATGTTGAAAAGTGGAAATTTTTTTTAATGTCAAGTGATGGTCAAAACTAAGGGTGTTAGTTATCCCGGAAGCTGTGATCCAAGTCTGTCCCAGGTTTAACCACACTCGACTGTGTCATAGCCAACACATGAGCCCAAACACAACTTCTAAAATTAAGTTATACAGGTTTTTTTTCTCTCCATCATTTTTTCATACCTGGGAAATTAACAAAGCCTTGAAAAAAAATACCCAGGCTATATAAAGACACACAAAAAGCAATAAATGTAAACAAAAATCTCATATTTACATATTGATGTAGTGAGTCAGAATAAACATGACAGCTTTACCTGAGAAGTTAGTCTGAAAACAAACCCTGTGTGTTTGGCAACAGGCACAGAAGATTTTTAAAAGTAATATCAAAAATAAGCTTAGCAACATACTTTAAAACTCCCACAGGTAAGCCTCATTCACCCAGGCAAAATCACCAAAGTCAAGAAAAAAGAAGACTCCTATAATGCTGGGTGCTGAGCATCCCTCATGCCCGAATCCCACAGATCTGTGAGCCAAAACCTGCTCCTACAGGGCTAACGTGCTCAGACAGCAATATTCCTCCTGGAAAAAATAACAAATTAGAAGTCCAGCATAGGTTGGCATAGTGAGCTAAAGCCACAGTGCACACAGAGGAAGGAAAGAGACTGGGACAGACACTGTTCTTTATTTCCAGCATTTATATGCTGGCTGCCAGCACAGCCAAGATGTGATGTACAATACTATGACAAGGACTTGCACCTTGTCAGGGAGTGCTGGTGTGAAGCTGACAGCCTCCTATACCTCCCTGGTAATGCTGTTCCTGATCCCTTGTGACACTGGAATACCTTGAACATGATCTAGAAAGATTATTTTCTACTGGGGCAACCAGGATGATGAGTGGATTGCAAAAGACATTGCTAACACTTGATTGCAGTCATGGCAAGTTAATTTTATGTAGTCTGAGCCATTTTGGAGAAAACAATGGATAGAATACTTCCATCTGGGTGAAATTCTGGCTTGACTTTGACAACTCTAGCCCTGGAAGAAACTGAGGAAAATTTTGAAACCTGGGTGGTATGCCCAACATACATTTAATTAAAGGATAGAGAGAAGGTCAAAAGAACCATGAAAACCATGAAAACTTCCATATTGTCTGAACAAAGCTAAATATCCTGAGTGCTAGTTCATCAACTGTGAAATTGGAAGACTAGCAGAGAAATTCAGATAGGTTGGAATTAGTAGGATTTTTGCCCGCCCAATCTCAAACAGAACCAATATTTCAATTTCTGCCTCCCACTTAGAAGGTACCACAGCACGAATTCACTTTAAAAAAGTTGTTATTTTGTCTGTTTCTTCTTGATTCAATGAAAATATTTTAGTGACAGGTATACTACCTTTTTTTACATTTAAATTCAAAGGTTAGCAAGTCAGAGGTAAAACTATAATCTTTTAACATGACTCTTTGCTCCTGAGAGCCAAAACATTCTCTTTTTTTCTAGCTTGGGAAACAGCTGCAAAGGCAGAGCTATGGCTTGTACTAAACACATTCAGAGAAAGGGCACATTTTAGGAAAAGATGCTGAATTTCACATATGAAACAAATACATTCAACAAGCAACAGAATAATCAACCTTCCCAGGTCTGTGAACTCCAATTTTTGCCTCTTCTGCTTCTAGTGTAGCACCATTTCCCATACCTCAGGTATCACACATTCCTTAATGGTGTGTCACAAGTGGGGGAAAGGGTAAGTATAAAATGGTTCTCTGTATGCTATACCTGGTGGGTTTTTATAAGAAAATATGTGAAACCTTCATTCTCCAAATTCTACTGGCTAGTAAATGTCCAGTGTTTCATTTTATCTTTCCCTGAGCTCAGTTTGGCATTTCTTGAAGTCAGTGAGAGATTTTTCACTGGATGTTGAAATAAATCATAACAAATCAATAATTGTTCACACTTGCTTGATAGCTGGGAATTCTGCTATGTTCCACAGATATCAGGAAAGCTTTCTGTTATGTTACTCCATTTCATTTTTTCCTACTGCCCTGCATTCACTCTGTGCTTGTAGTCAAATTTCCAGCATAATTTCTTCTGCTAAAGGCAAGGCGTTATTCTTCTAGAGAGGTTTCCTTTCTGTGGTGGGATCTTAGCTGTTGGCAAAGTCATTGTTTTGAGGAGCTTGGGCTCCACACCTACTACCCTACTATCCGTAGAGTGGGAATAAACTTCCTAGAAGAAATCACTGCTGGGGGTGGTGGGACAGGCCCTGGCTGGTGAAGCTACTTCATTTCCAGCCCAGGAAGCCCCCTGTTGCTCCCAGTCCCTATGGTGCCCTGGCAGAATCTTCTCTCAAAATAACTCACCATTAATCTTCTACTTCTGCTTGAAATGGTAAACAGCTCAAAAAAAAATGATGGTCTTATTATCTTTATTGAGGAAAAAATTTAATTTGAAATATTTCCTCTTGATTGCTTTCTTTCTCCAAGTTACTCCAGTTTCATTAGTTCCTGACCTTGAAGTAAATCTGATTCATCAGCAGCAACCTTATCTATCTCCCTCCTGCAAACACAGAGTCCAGCAGCAAACTGGTCAGAAAAAAATGGAATTCATATGCATATCAAAGATCCTCAGTCCTGCAGGAACTACCAAATAACTTTCAACAACTTTAGCTCAAAGGCAAGCTAAAGCATGTTACCTGCTTTTTATCTGCTTCCCAAGAGCCCTGGAGAGGAATCCAAACCTGGAGGGTCAATATGCTTTTTGACCGCCTGTGCATGCAAAAGACACTCTGCCTTGCACTGGTCAATCAAAAATTCTACATTAGTATAGTCTCCCTACTTTACCAGTTCCCATACTGCCCCATGCATAGGTGGGAATTTCTGTTGATCATCAGATATCATGGAGCAATATGATGGGGACTTAGATGTTACTAGACTGTGCCTACATACCAGTTTTCAAGGTAGGTTTTTTATGCTAGCCATCATTAGAAATCATCCTCAGCACAAGCTAAGTTAAGTTGAAAGCAAGGAAAAATACTTATTTATCCAATCCAAAATAAGCAGCACAGTTGCAAAGATTTATAACACATGGCTGGCAAAAAGGAAAGAAATCTTTCTCTAAAATCTAGTCCAAAAGGCCCATCACTCTCTCTTTCCTTCTCCCTGTCTCACTTTGTCTCTGGCTGCCAAACAAGATCTAAACCACATCTGATACACTTGGTCAGGGTCAGAGCTGGTGTACACTGTCCATCCTAAATACATATTCACAGGAGGGAACTTGCAGCCAAGAATGGCTAGCTTATAACCTTGTACTCGTTGTTGGCATTTTGCATGAAGGTTCATTGAAATTCAACTCCCCTCCTCCATTCAGGAGTCAGCTTCAGTGTCCTCCCCCTAGACTATTAACGGGCCTAACTTCTTCAAATGCAAATGTTCCTTCAATAGGCCAGGTGCAGACATCCCTTATCCTCTAGTGAGCTATGGGTAAATCATTAATCCACAGAGGAGCAAAACACACCCACTTAACACGACAAATCTCAGTGTGAAGCTTTTCCAGGCTCCAAATTTCCTATTTCAAATCAATGTATACATTGACAACCACAGCTGATGCAAACATTTAAGTTTGATCTGTTCTTTTAGGGTAGAGGTCCATGCGGTGATTGATGGACCCCAGCTTCTCCCAGGGTGTTACCATAAGCCTGATGTGACATGGCCACCAGGACTGGAGCAAGAGCAGAAAGAGTCCCTGTTGTCAAGTGTGAGAGGGACAAGCATTTGATCGCTCTTCAGAGTTTTAGACCACTGGAATCCGTGGCATCCGTGACAAAGGGCCTGAATAGCTGTATTCTTCCACCAGATTCTGCCATGTATTTATTAATGCAACATAACAAAAGGGGAAAAAACCACAACAGAATCTAACCTAAGAACATCTTAAACTTCTGCATCTCCAAGTCACCTTATAAAAAACACCAGAGACAGCCAGACAGGCTGCTGACTTGCAGGCAGCATCTTGGACAGCATGAGAACACAGCTCCTGCATGAAGCTGAATGAGGGGCAGGTGTGCCGAGTATCAAAAAAGAAACCTCTGCTCTACCATACCCGCAAGCCGCGCCTCAGCCTCCACACATCACCGGGCTCCACTCCTGCAATCAGTCATTTGAAACCAGATCCTGCACAGAAGTGTGCTGAATGCGGAACTGCCAGCGCTGAGTCACTCTGTTTGGGGCTGCCCCCGCGTATAAAAACATTTTGGTTATTGATCTAAAGACACATGACTCACAGGCTCAATATAGCACTGGGTTTAGAAGACTGCTTTGTTCTTGGAAGTGACATATACAGTCTCCTTGGGGCAGCACCCCTCCTTTGTGATACCTGCTCCCTCAGAAGAAATTCCACAAGGAGTTGAAGAGGTGCCCAGAAATTAAGTAACAGGGGAAGTGTGTTGTGAGGCTCTCACTCCATCCATCCACCCTTTTCCAATTCGTATGACTCGGATGAAGTAACATCATCCATGCTGTGGTGTGTCACAGGGGATTATCGTAATGTCTTCTCACTTCCTAGCAGATGAATCTGAGATCCATGGGACGATAAAGGACCATTCACTATGTGAAGCTCTGTCTAATTAAACAGCTTTAGACCAAAGGATCTCAAGTTGACTCTTTACACCTAAAAATGTGACCTTGATCTAAAGAAGTACTTTCTAGAGCTACAGAAATACTGAGGACAAACTTCAAGGATCTCACCAAATTTATACACAAAAGCAATAGAGGCTGCAGGTGACCTTTTATAGTGCTCAATCATTTACAGAAAAATACAGAGGCATACTCTTCCAGTGTATAGCACACTTTCCTTGCCTGGGGAAATTCATTTTTGGATGTGAGATGTCTCTTTGAATGAACTGGCACCAGTTTTGTAATCAAGCACTGTTGAGCCAACAGGAAGACAAGGACTTATGGTATTTTAGTGTGGAATACACACAAAACCCCCCAAATTGGCCCAATATGCTATAAAAGACCACAATACATGCATTCATTCATACAAAAATTAAGTATATAATCACATGATGAGCAAAGGACTCCATATGATGGTATACAAATTTAAAACACATACAACCCTATTTAAATAAACTGCACACTGTGCTAGATTCCAAAAAAGATGAAGTTACAATAATTGTCACTTTCAGTTTTATATAATTTCCCAAATCAAAATGTGAGAGTTGCCATTAACTAGCAGTGACAATGCGTGTACAGTACACACATTTGTCAATTGCATTAACCTTCCAAATTAGGTATTCACAGGGAGCTAATGGCAGCATAACACATCATTACAATATTCAATGCAATTTCATGGATATTATGTATAGGGAGAAATTTTAGGCTCTCTTGTCCTTACAGCTGTTAGAAAATATTATACTTTGCAAATATCCCATTAGAGATCGGCAAATGCTAAATAGCAGAATCTGAATAGCATGAATTATGTCCCCCTCTCCCGCCTCTCCTCGTTAGGAACAGGGTGGCTCTATTTGTGTCATATTTGGCCATAAGTAAGGAATACAAATCATCTGCCTGGACTTTCCACCCTCCTCACCATTGCTATTACAGCCTCCACAGCAAGGATTAGAATCCATGAGGTTTGTGCTTAATTTATCCATTAACTTTCTTTATGACCTTGGGCAACTCAATTTCACAGAATCACAGAATCATTATGGTTGGAAAGGACCTCCAGGGTCATCAAGTCCAACCTTTCTCCTAGC
>JAVSBS010027587.1:16224-31551 GCA_033124195.1 Coracias cyanogaster
CAATTTTTCTGACCACGGATGTTGTGGTCATTTTTTCTGGATCCTGGCTCAATAATTTTTCAGCATAGGCAGTAACTTTGCTTTGCTCTAGTTTTTTGTCTTTTACTTTTTCCCAAGCCCCGAGTAAAGCCGTTTCGGCCTCAGAAAGTTGTTCCAGATGATCCGATAGAAATTTTTTGAATGCAGTTGCAGCAGTACGACCTAGCAGGCCTGGTTCCACATCAAGGTCATTTAAAATTGCTTGAGGCAGCTTTTCGTACGCTAAATACTTATACATATCTTCGCGATTTAAACCCAGTGAATTGGCTAAACGTTGCTTGTTTTTCTTTAACTTCTCATCAAGTGAGTTCAGGCCAATAAAAATTTCATAATCTGTCAGGTCCTGACGCTTTAAATTCTCTGCTAAGGTTAACAAAGATGCTTGCCTCTTTTCTGAATTAGAAAGACTTTAGAAAACTAATAACGTATAATAAATTCTCAATATTTTTCCTTCTGATCTGCAATAAAGTGTTTAAAAGACACAAGCTGTCAGCAGTCACATTACAGCAAAATAAAGGCACACCCATGTGAGCCCTAGAACAACAAATTCCTAGGCAAGCCATCCCCTACAGGAATGGTCATGGTTACCTAAAGCAATTTTAATTGAGCTTTGCCTTTCTGCTCAATGCTGTTTTCCCTGCAGGTCCTAAACAGAGCTCAGTATAGGATCTGTTCACCTTGTCAAACAGGACCAGAGCTAAATGTCCCTGTAGCTCACCAAAGAAAACTGATGTTTTCTGTAGGTGGAGGCATGGTGAGCAGTGCTAGCGGCAGCCCTTCCTCATTTTTTCTAACCCAGCTGGCTATGTTGCATCTTACAATATCTGAGGTTCCCTATTCATGGGAAGTGCTTTGGATGGTCCAGCTTCGCAACAGCCAGCTCGTGTTAATTTGAATCACTTTGGTTTGCTTTTCTCACTGTTGCTCTCACTGCCAAGGGCTGTCAAAACACATTGTCCTGGTTTCAGAAAAGAGCCACATACTGTGTCATGGAGAGATACAAAACACAGCTGATAAAACTACACAGAAGAGTTCAGCTGTCTTCCTAATCTATGAATTTAAATAGCATTCTCCTATAGAAATGAAGCCGTTTTTACGTTAAGTTAATTTGTCTTTTTTCCCCTCCATATGGAGCACCTGCTTCACTTTGCCACCTCATTTTGTATTTATTTTTTTTCTTTCAGCTCAGCTTTCCATTTTGGAGATTTGATGTCATCTAGACTACCAGAAAAGAGAGCTTTTAGCCATCTTCTTTCCAGAAGAGTTGAGTTATCCATCCATCCAGCTCTGCCAGTTTACAAAGTTAGCTCTATGGGTAGGTTTTGATTGTTCTGTGTCTTAACTTCCTATTATAACATACAGAGAAAATGTAGAACAAATGGGTGACTCTGCATCTCCAACAACATGTAGAAAAAAACAAAGTAATGTTACGGCCTCTTTAAATTCTGGCCAGCATAAAAACCGCCTGATAACTAGGGAAAAAAAAAAAGCAAAATAAAGAGAAACATTTTTTTCATACAGTTGCAGATTTACCATAGACAGAAAAAGAGAGTAATCTTTGACACAGGAGAGAGGGATTATTTTTAATAAAGTGCTGTGCCAATTTGGCTTGTTATTCCTATACATAAAGTATCCTGGTGTCCTTTAAATTAAAAAAAAAAAAGTTCAAGCTGGACAGAAGTGCCAGCAAATGTTATAAACCAGTGGATAGTGGGTGGGTGGTGTGAAAATGTTTCATAACTGCTAACAGCAACCCTGTTGTGAAGCAAACAGCTGTGCGCAGAACACAGGTGTGCTAGCACAACAAGGGCTATTCATGCCTTCCCACAGGGCGCTGGCCAGGTTTGCAGAGCCACAGCTGACCACATAAAGCATCAGGGATGGAAAAGGCTGAGAGTGAAATGTCCACTCAAAGCATAAACACCGGATGCCACACTAGCACACGCACACACATGTACGCTTTTAGCACGTTCTGCTCGCTACTGAAATGAAAAAAGGTAAGGGAAGTCTATTCTATTGTGCAAAGCAGATAATATAATGGCATAGGAAGTTAATAGGAATGTTATGTGCATGGAAAAATAGGTAAGAAAGTATTGGGATATGGCACAAGCCAAAATATTCACAATATAATTGACTCTGTTGTTCCAATAAATCCTTCCAACAATGCATCCAACACATTTGTAATTAAAGAAAATTTAGAAGAGATTCCAAACAATGCTAGCAGAAGGGTTACAGATCCTCTTTTCTTGTACAGAACCTCCAAGAGAGAAGACAAATTTCAGGAAAGAAAAATATTATGACTAAAAATTACAATCATTTACCCTTCATATGCTCTGTATAAAGTATTTTTGCAGCTTTTCTTCCACAAATATCAGTGCAGTAAAAGGTTAGGAGGAGAGTTGCATCTCGTGTCTTTTTTTTTGTTAAACAGGATTCTTATAAGATGGTTTAAGAAACAATTGATGTGAAAAAGGAATTATAATTAGGAACACCTGAGTTCTAATTCTGGATACAGAAATCCTGCTTTGGCCATTTCAGTTTAACACACAAGCAAATATTATCATTCCATTGGAAAAGGTAAAATTCCTTTGTGGAAAAGCAAAGGACAACCTGCCCAAGTAGATCTTCTCTATCAATTGTACCTATTACAAAATGGCAATTATTTGTTAAAAACCCAGTCTCCAGATACAATATTTGTATCCAGATGGTACACATCAGGAATGAATGCTTTCCAATTGTAGGTATATAAAAGCCACCTTTCATTAGAAAAACAGGGCAATGAAATACAACACAGCATAACCATAATGCTGACTAATATCTCCACATTTAAAATTCTCACCAGCCAGTCCAAGGCAAAATCCCACACAACACTGGCCCTGAGACAGCAAACTCCACCTGACTCCTACCGGTGCTGGGATTCTTGGATTAATTTCTGCTTACAAACAAGAGTACAAGCTATCGAGACTGAACACGGTTGCTGGACCAGCTAATAAAGCTAATGATCAAGCCACCCTATGAACCTAGAAAGTCTTCAAGATCTCCAAGTACCCCTTTGCACAGTTACCCTTCCCCCTTGAAGCACACTAGTTTCTCTCTCATATGAAAGCCTAGTTTCAAAGGTATTTAAATACTGACGCAAAGATCTTGTTCGTAGCAGATATAGGGCCTTGATACAACAGTTAGAAATGCACAATGGCAGTGATAAAGATACATTCACTGAGCGGCTGCAGCCGCTCGCTTTTGGCTCCCAGTGGCAGTGACCTAGATGTGTATCTGTCCAACGTTCGGAGTGTGGCTGTTCCACTGCTATTAGCAGCAGCTAGTGGTCAGCCTCCCCGAACCACGCTTCAGAAAATAGCACGTATGAGCCTTGCTGTTTATACTTTATGGCCACTATCTGGGGTAAACTGCACATCCTCTCTCACCAACTACAAAGGTCTAGAGAAATGCTTTTATCGCATTGTTATCATTGCTTTCTTCTAAGATGGCCCCAGCTGCCACAGGAAAAATAGGTCCTGAGATCAACCAAGATCAGCAATTTGCTTGTGCATTTTTGATGCTGCTTGAAAAATCTGATAAAAATCTAGTGTTTATCACCATTCAAACACTTGCAACTGAAAAAGTGGCCTGCAGGTCTTCACTCATCCAGCAAACACAGGCAGCTGTGCTCCAGCAGGACATGCATTTCTCATTAGTCACAAGTTTGCACATAACCCTCACAAGAAGGAGCCATCTCAGGGAACTGGAGAATAGTTCAACCTCTACCTCCATTCAGTCCCTGGCCTCTTTGCCAAGCTGCTGAGAAGTGCCTGGAGTGGCTGATCACCCAAATTTTGGGTGAGTTCCCCAGTTTACCACCTCTAATCCAAGAAATGATTACCATATTCAGCCAAAGGAATTAGTTCTTCTCACTGTTATCCTACATGAGTCCAGTGATGTTGCAGGTATTAGTCACACTATTTTGTCTACAAAATATGATGTAGTAATTTAAGCAGTGCTCAGTCAAAAATAGTGCAAAGATTGGCTAGCAGTTTGTAATTATGAACATTTCATTCGTCGCAGCTTACTTAGAAGTGATTTACACTTGCCTCAAAATGTTGAGCAAACCTGGAGCACACGCTTGCAAAATTCTCAAGTTCCTTTCTGAGACTTCGCTCTAACTGACAAACCCAGCTTCTTTCCAAAAGCACCAGAATTGGATGCCTTGCAACAAAGTGATATCTTTCTGCCTTGTGGCACTGCTGTTAGCCAGCGTCCTTTATTTAAAGTGTCAGCCAGGGAATTACAGGGCCGTTGGATCCGTCATCTTTCAGTAAGTGCTGGTACTATACTAGAAGCAAAATTTTTGGCTTATATATTGAGTGTTCCAACTCCAACAACCTTGAGAAAAGTTTAAAGAAAACTGAAGAGCTGAGGATCTGGCCCACCTATTTGTCAAGAAGTTATTTAAACCATGGCGCTGACTCTCCATGTATTCAATTGCTACAGGTTTACACTAGTAGACTTGTGTAAAGCAGGATCAGTTTCAGCCTAAGCAGATCTAACACCTTTAAAGGGAAACCTTAACATTGACATTTTCATCTTAAACCTTCCAATCAGTCTTACAGAAACCCTATTTTTGTGCTTTTTCATGTGGAAATGAATGACTTGCTGTTCTTTTGTGTGATAATTTAGCTAAGCAACAATTATTACTTTGTGTCCTCAGCTGTGGAAAGGACAGAGTTGAGTTACTTCAGTTCATTCCCTTTTCTCTCTCTTTGGATTTATAAATTAAACATTTTTGTCTTTATAAGCAGTTTGCAACAGGAAATAAGTCATACTGATCTGAGCATTAACCTCACCTAAATATTACTATAGAAACTCAACTACTAATCTCAAGCACAGATAAAAGTTTGCACTTATTTTTTTCTTCAAAATTTTTGATCTGTTTTTCAAATACAGACCAAATTCTGCCCTTCAGCTTCTTAGAGCTATCTGTATACAAGGGTTAAGAGCAAAAAAATGGACAGAAGTACTGCTGTGGAAAGGAGAGATATAGTATGTGAAAAATAAAACCTTCAGTCCTCACTGCTTCTATTCCAGACCTGTGATTTTTAGAGAAAGTTTTTAGAGAACACCTCTAGATAAATTAAATCATGGCTTAATAGAAATTATATAAAGTTATTTTTTATAACAATAGATTAGTATACTATATAAGTCACATGTATTATCTTCTCTGTATTTATAACAGCCCAGTAGCACTGGCATAGCTAATGCCACTGCAAAAATTCAAAGCCCAGTGAAGCCTTCCATGTACAAACCACACTAATCACTTCTTAGAAGCAGATTACCTTCAAATGAGAAAATGTGAAGAAATAGTACCAACTGCAGCAAACAAAAAACCCACCAGTTATTTAAAGAAAATTGCACACAGCAATGCTGCCAAGATGCCACTGTGTCTCCATCACAGCCGGAGGTGGATGGCTTCTGTAGGCTTGGGCAATTCACATTTCAGATTCTTTTCCCACTGCCCACATGTTCAATTTTACTCAACAGCAAGCCCTATTTCTCCCTTATTTACCTTCCAAAGCAAAGCCCACATTGGTGGGAATGAACACCGAAGTGACACTTAGAAAAAGCAACATCATTTGAACAGCTGTAGACAGTCTGTTATTTATCAGAAATTTTAACAAAGGCCAAAGGAAAAAAGCAGCAGTTCAGCAGAGAGCGAGTCCTGCCCTAGCACAGCTGTTACACAAGATGGGAAAATTTCAAAATGAGAAAGTAAACACCACTCTATATTCTAGCGAAGAGGGAAGAGATTTTTCTTCCCAGTCCTTGGAAATGGCAAACTTAACACTAATGAAATGCAAACATTGCCCCCATCCCCCAAATTTAAAAGCTGGGATCCAGTTGTGATTCATTCCTTGTGGTATTACTTTGCCCACACTACCCACAGGGCAAAAAGCTATAGATGCTGGACCAGACTCCCTGCAGCAGTAAAGCAGGATGGCTTTATTGATGTTCATATCCACTGCTCTGATGGTTTTGCTGGACAGGCACAGAGTTCAGAGCCAGCCTCTGCCAATGTGGTATACTGCAATTTGGAGAAACACCCATGGGGGTAAACTCTTCCCCCATGGAGGAGGGCGGGGGAAGATTTGTAAAAAGATATTTGTGGAAAGAGATTTGTCAAAAGCAGTGCAGAGAGGGGTCCTTTCAACAGGTTTCTTGTTGAGGGCAGGAACTAACGCTCCTGTGGTATCAGTATTAGGAAATCAAAACTGTCCCTATTCTGCACCTGGAGACAAACTGATGGCAGCTCTAGCATGAACCAGTTTGATGCTGCTGCACTGTCATTTAGAGGCTCACATTCCTCAGTACTCTTATTTACGACTCAGATGGCAAATGCACAGAAGAGAAAAACCCCAAATATTGAACTCAGTGAAGGGGGTACCTAAAAAACACCCTCCCCATAACAACAGAAGGCAAATCAAGCCCAGCACAGCTTTGCACCAGTACTGCAGCTAATACATAGACCTACACACTACTGGAGCCAGACACACAAAAAAAGCTTTACATGGAACAGTGTGGTTCTCAAAGCTCCCACCCAACACTGCAGAGAGGTGAAGAGTGTCCCACTGCTCGCCCACTTGAATGCAGGGCTGTAACCGATGCATGCAGCCTTCCTGGGGGTGAGCAGTGCACGGATGAAGGCAGAAGCAGGAGGTCTCAGTCCCTGGGCATAGGTTCTCACCACGGGGTCCTCTCAGCACCCTTCTCACCATCTTTCCTGGTAGCTAATTCCTGCAAATTAGAAGGGGCCAGTTTTCACAAGGCAAAACAAGCACCCAAGAAAAGCCGTTCAGAGTTACACATCCTGATTTACTAAATGTAACATCTCAGGCTGACAGAGGATGTAGAGAAGTGGAAAGAGGAGTTGTTGTTTGCTAGCACAGGCATTCGCCACCTTGACTTCCAAGTTATGCCCTGATCTCTGTAAAAACAGGTTTAGGGTATCAGCATGTCCTACACATTGCATATGGAGCTCAGGTGCCTGACCTAAGGCTAAAAAATTCTGCTTTGCGAGGCAGATGCCATATCTTCACTTAAGAGGACGATGTATAGGTCCAAATCTGCCCTGTTTCAGATCTTGGACAGGCAACAGCCTCCAGAGATGGGGACAGTCAAGCTTCGCATCAGGCACACCCACAACTCAGTTACCTACCAGCAAGGGTGGTGCTGGCCACCTATCCAGTGCCCAGGGGTCCATAAACCTCCAAAGCCATCACAGAGTCAAAGTGCCCAGTAATGCAGGAGATAATGGGAGATACAGTACAAGGGTGGCAGTGGGGTTATGTCTGGGGCAATATGGGAAACAAAGTATGGATACCTGGGCATCTACAAGCGCAGCAGTGCTGTACAAGTGCTTGTCACCCGCAGGGCTATGACAGCAGAAACCAGGCACTAAGCAACACCAGCTCTGGATCATTTCTGAACACCACTGACATCCTTTGAATATTTTTCTTGCAAAACAAAAGAAAAACATAGTGCACCACAGGAACAACCATAACCCAGTTGTCTGAGGACATCCAGGACAGGTTAAATGTAGGCTTGGATATTAAACCTTAATCTTCTACCATCCTTTGAATGCCTGAGTCATTGGTTCATGGGTATTCTGGGCTAAGCTCTATCCAGCTCCCTTGTAGAAATAACTTAATTTTGTGTAAACAATCACTTATTAACTGGAAAGGGAATCTCAGTCATCATCTTCCACCTACCATGGAGCTCTTCACTGCATAAAGTCCATCTTTTTCTCTCTGATTTAAAGTGTATTTATTTGTACAAGCAACAAATTCTATTCAGGAAAGTGAGAGCCCATGACAAAAAGGCTGAGGGGTCCTTTTGAAGAAACACACTTCTTGCGCACCTTTAAGCGCTGGGCTGTTGGTTATTCTGGGGTACAGGCTGGGGTAGATTACCAGAAACCCTTTGCTAGTGTTGTCACAATTAATGCATCCTGGGGTTATAGCAATATGACATTTGCCAATGGAAAACGGTTTCATCAGAATTTTTTCTCACCATCATTCCCCTTGACTCCATTCTACAGCTATTTCCCCTGGTTATTCAGTAAGCAGTACTCTGCTGCAGCGCACTGAATGCTCCGTGTCTTATATCATACTCCAAGGTCCAAAGCAATACACCAAAGAAATAACATTCTAGCTGTGTTTCTGAATTTTAGCTGAGTTATAACACCACGGGCAATAAAAAAGCTCAAAGTTCCAGTTACTAATAGAAATTTTATTAACTTCTGAAAGCAGAATTTTTAATCATTTGTTTGCAATATTTTTCTTTTTAAAACAAATATTCACATTTCTAGGAATTGCTGACTACCATTCTTATAAAATGGGGCCCATTTTTGCTGTGTCTAGGGAAGAATAAGGAAAACATGATGCACAAACCAGGAAAACTGTAGAAAAAATATTGGCTGGGAAGCCTGTGTTCCTAAAGACAACCAAGGATAACATTTAACCAGAAACTGGTTTTGACATTCAGCTGTCAGTAGCTCCCTTAAGCTCTGGAGCCTCTCAGTCTGCCAATAAAATCCTGATTCATTCAAATGCAGATACTAAGTAAGTGTATGAATCCACCAACTTTTTTCAGAAAATGTAATTAGAAATGACCCTTCAAAACCTGATTTCCAAAATTCCAAAGTCTGTTTTTATATCCATGCAAATTGATACATATATTTATTACATATAATGCATTACTTTATATGTTTCTTTCACTTTCAATGTAAAATCTACTTATTAGGAGAGAAGGATTAGCATATACACGTTAGCCAGGTGGTTACAGAACTTGCCTGTATGAAACACGATAGGTTAAATCCCATTTACACTAATTACATCCACAGCAGCCTTTCCACATACAACCTCACATGTGTTGCAGCTTTGAGAATTAAAGCACATTAGCTCGAATATAACTTAGAACATTAATATCTTTATCTGGAATAAGCTAAAACATTTTTGTTTTATTTTTTTCTTATGCATCAGCTGCTCACTGGAGATTCAACATGTATTTTCACATTCACAAATTATGCCAATT
Source organism: Coracias cyanogaster (assembly GCA_033124195.1). Classification (NCBI taxonomy): domain Eukaryota; kingdom Metazoa; phylum Chordata; class Aves; order Coraciiformes; family Coraciidae; genus Coracias; species Coracias cyanogaster. Next base: position 25,348 of record JAVSBS010027587.1, read on the forward strand.
AAAGTACAAAAGCTGCAAAATAGAAGAGAGGAAAACAAAGACAGCAAAACTCCCACCATTGGTCAATATGTATATAAAATTACATATCAATATCATTTATAAGAAATTACCTAACACACACACCCCTATCCCCCACCTCCCCCCAAATTTAATAGTCTTCAGTGACACTATATATTTTCTTGACTTCTTAACAAATTTTGATTGACAGAAAATATTGTCTATTTCTCTGCTAAAATAACTTACAGGTTTTCTTTTCAAAGGATTGTCCTATACCTAGTAGATAATTCTGCCATATATATAGTACTTCATATGCTTTCTATACCAGAAAATCTAGGTATATATCTTTGCCTTCACACAAAATACTGACAAAGTTCTAGGATCTGTTACCACTATTATTTTATAGGATTCAAAACAGATGACAAAAAAAAAAGGTGCCTCCTGTTTGAAACCTAAAATCTGAATTTTAGCTAAGATATAACTAGGAACAATCAACAGAAGAAAAGGCAGGAAGAAAAGCAAGGTTATAGCAACACCTTTGCAAGTCAGCCAGTTTAGGAGAAGTTAAAAAAAAGCCATTGACACACTTACTTTAAACTGATAAATAATAGAGAGCATAGATGTTCTGAGCTGAATTCTACCTAAGGCAATAGAAAGATATGTAGTGGCAAGAGTGGCATTTTGGATCAGAATTAATATTTTTACCTCATTTAAGCTAAAGTCATAAAGCATTTTAGCTCACTCTGCTAAACTCGGTGAACCTTACATTTTGCAAATGCCTGACGAATGTCTTTGAATGATCTACATTATGAATAAGGTGATTTTTAGGAGGAAATTTAAATGGATAGCAATAGCTTTTCCTTGAAGAGCACTTTATTGATGTGAAATCCCAGAGCTGTACATTGCTGGAGGCTGGGATTGCACACTGTGTGAGTGCCCTGCTCCTGTACCATACACGAGCATCTCCTGTAGGCATCTCTCAAAAACAGGACACCAAGCTGGGGGTCCTTTGGCTAAAATGGCCTTTAAATCTTCTTATGCTCTATACAGAAAAATCAGGCAGGTATCTTTGCAAAACTTTTTCCTTCTCACCTCCTCCTCTCCACTCTCTCACAGTTACACAATCCACAGTCATCATTCCACAGATTTTCTTTGCAAAACTTTTTCATTTTAAATCACTGTCAAATTAAAATCAGACTCACAGGACTGGCTATATCTGACTGCAGGAAGCAAGTGGCTTAAGCTTATTTCTTCTATTAACAGGGTAGTGTAGTGCTCTCCTGCCTAGCATTTTACCAGAGCATCTTTCATAAGCATTATGAAGAAGATTACACAGTCCTCCTTGATTATCTCAGACCTTATATTTATTATGCCCCTATCACACACAGCTATTATAGTCAACCACAGGTTTGTAATTGCTCTCAGTGGGAGAAGGTTCAAGCCCTTTATTTCTTCCTCAGAAGAATATTGGGCCTGATCCAATTCAGACCAGGCTCATACTGTTTTCTTCTCTAAAAATCTATTTCCTTACTTGAGATTAATTCAAGCTACAAGATACCATCTTTCTCTTTGGCCCTTGACCTTCTACATAACCCTTCTTTATGGCAGAAAATAAATGTGTAGGAGAACATAATATTAATTAAAAGGCAACACATCCTTGATTTATGCATCAACTAAAAATATGATAATATCACTGATGGAAAAAATCTTGAATATAGTTCATGGCACAGACAGTGAGGAAAATCAATGTGTAGCCTGAGCTAGTATTAACAACATAGGAATACTCCTGTCTGATGCAGACACTGTCACTCACCTGCATTATCACTTCAACCCGGGAGTGGGATCCTTGCTCACACACGAGCAGCTTCTGTTTACCCCAGCATCCCCCTTAGGTTCTGCCAACCAGCTCAGAAGAGAAACATCCACTCACTCAAGGCGGCCTCTCTGGAGGGCCCTTTGCTTGAAAGTTGTAGCATGAATAGCATGAGACACACACATATACGTCACCTGTAATTGTGTAATTATACTCTAGTGAGTTTGCATCTGAATATTTTCTTAAAGTAACATGCATTTGTCTTTCCAGTTAGTTGTCCTCTGTGAAAACACAAACTTTGATGCTTATTTTTCCAAGGCACGTAAGAAATATCATTCATTATGAATTAACATACATAGGAAAAAAATGCAGCTCAAAGATTTTGTAGAAGGAGACCAAAATAAATAACAGTGTTTGCAGGGGGAGGTAGAAATTACGCATTTGCTGCACTTTTATTCTGGCTTGATGGGTTTTCCAGGCATTCAGGGTTTAACAGTAGCTCAACAGGGCAAACAGACAACCTATAAGCTTGGCTTTCACACATTACAAGTCTACAAAAGCTACTTCTCCTAAAAGATGCACTCGCTACTCAGACTCCTCCCTCTGAGAATCTCTCACAGAAATTGCTTCCAAAGAGGAAAATCAATAGAGTTCTTCATCAGACAGAGAGATGTTATAATCAGGTTCAGGAAGTGATTAACATGGAAAAGATGGCTGATTTAGGAATTAACGTTAAGTGACAAGTCCCCTAGCATTTGATTTTGTTTATAATCTGCACTGCAAAGGCTATTACTCTTCCCAGATCCTCACTATTGAGTTAAAACAAGAAAAGGACTAAAACCAGCTTACAGTATTTGCCAATTCCAGCTGCTGGTTTTGTCTTCTGTTTAAATGCTATTCATTTCTCCTTTACTACATTCTCAGCAGAAAACAATTGACTTTACAAAACTTAAATTTGGGACCAATTCTATATTTAGAAATCTTTCAAAGCTGTGGGCTTTTGGATAAAGAATTCTCATTTAGAGATATCAGAAGGATTAGAAGTTAACAAAATGTTCATGGATCTATTTTTAATAAAGCAACTAACCAAGCTAAGCTGGAAGGTGAATATTAAAATGCCTAATTTTAGTTGGTGAACTAAAATGCCTAGGAGTTAAAAGCCCATTGCATGATATATAGCACTACTGGGCAAAGTTAATATTCTTTGGAAGGATGTCATAATTGTGTATTTTCATAACCTAAAATGGTTTTATTTCACAGATGTATCATTTTAGCACTAAATTTCCTGTCTTAGATACTTGTTGTAGGGTTAATTTCAACACATGTACAATGTATGTTATGCTTATGTTATGCTTATGTTGTTAGAACATACTGTCAATTTTAACTAAAATTTAACATTCTTTTCTACTTCAGAGTACAAATCAGTCATTGCTTTCTCTCAGTCTCTCCAGTCAGCTGCATCATAAAATACCCCTTAAGACCCCAAATTTTGGTGTCTTATAAATCCTTACAATGTAAGTGCTAAAAAGTTTTGGTTTATATGTATTGAGACACACCTGTTTGTGAGATATTTAAGGACTTCTGTATTAGTGATGCACTGAAATTTGGACAATATATGTGCTGAACTGCCAGAGCAGCTCTCGGAAGGCAAAAGCTCAGCAACAATGCTGTGGCACAACACAAAGATCTAAACTGAGGATGTTTGTGAAAAGGCTTTCATCTGAGCCAAAGTGATTTTATGAGACTTCAGTACAGTATAGCATTATTGTGGCAGGACTATTAGGGCAGCTCACTGTTTACCCAGCACAATCATATTTCTGCTGTATGCAGAAAAGTGCGAAAATAGAGACTATTTAGATTACAAATATAAAATCTATAATCCCCAGTAATTTAGGGAATTTTCACTGTTTCCTATAACAACCTTATCACACTTTTTAAGAACTGTCATAATAAGGAAACAGTTACAGCATTGATGTACTTAAAACTTTGCTACTGAGAACAGTCCATTTTACAAATTGCCAATTAGTCATGTTCAAGCAGTTACTACTACAAATTTGCTGGAACCAATAAATTAAAAAACAACTGCTTTGATTTTTTTAATTTTTAACCTTCTGGAAATTTATCTTTTGGAAATTAAGATTTTAAAAGTGCTCTACATACTGATTTAAAACATGGAACCTGGAATTTGCCCAAAACTATGATATCCTCATAAAACAGCAGGCTGGTCAAATTTGTTAGCATGAAGCATAGACATCCAGGCTTTAAAGACCCATGTGCTGAGACAGTCTCACATTGACATGGCTTTAAAGGTCACATACATACCCTGCCTCAATTGAACCCCAAGGGACGTTGTGGCTAAGCGCACAAGATGTTCAGATACTACAATTAGGTTTAAATGGGCATATGGCAGAAGAAATCTGTTCCCATAGGAGAAGGAAAGGAGAAGTAATATCACAAGCGAAATTAAGAAAAATCAGGATGACAGCATATTACTAAACTAATAGAAGGGGTGATACAAAAGGGAGGAGGTTGAGTTGCAGTGAGACACTTGAAATTAAGAAGCCAATTGTGGGAGTATGGCAATGCATTCAGTGTTCACGCTGACCTTCAGCTGGAGAAAAATGTCATTCCTTTTCATTCATTTGGATTTTGGTATACTTCACATTTACCTGATGTTTTCAGTACAAGACTACTGATCTCAAAAAAAAGCTTGGTTTGAAAGCTTAATAAATGTGGGAGTTCACACAGGACAAAGAAGTAAATGAGTAAGGCATAAGATTTTTTCCTCCTGTTCAAAGACAAGCTGTCTTCACGCACTGGTCTCTAGACGTCATCATCTCTCAGATGCTGCTGCCTCTATCTGCCAGGCATATCTTACAGAGTAGAGGTTAATTTTGCTAACAAGTTTGGACACAAATCTGTCTAAGATAATTTCTTCTTGGGTTGTCCTTTCCTTGGGCTAATAAGATAGAAATCAGCCCCATAAAGAATGAACATTTTGTGCGATAGTTTTCCTTCTGCCATGTCTGAGCTCAGCTCTAAAAGTGAAGCTGTGAATGCAGAAAGACTCGTTTGTCTTACGAAATACAAAATAGCTCTTAGCTCTGCAGTATCAATGAAAGTCCAAGCAGCAGGTCTGTGACCTCCTCCTTGCTATCTGCACAGGAGTGTGACATATCTTACCCATTTTCCACTTAAGAAAACTTAGAAGAGCACAGGTATTTTAAGAAAATTTTCTTCGTGTCTTTACCATGACATACATTTTTAAAAATCCACAAAGCATGAAAAAGTCACAAGAGCTCTCATTTAAAAACCCCTCAGGTTTACAGAGTGCTTTCTCCACCTGCCTAGAACAACATCATTTTGGGGAGGATTTTTCCATACAGACATATGACAAATGATGCAAAAATCCTCTTCTGACACAAACAAGGCAGAGAGTATTTGGTAGCCCCCACTAGGCTGGGAGCTGGCTGTTGCTGGAGCTGAACCCAGAGTAGCAGGCAGAGAGTCCAAAAGAGGCACCACAAGGAGACTGAAGGAGAGGGTCAAAAACCTCCACCTCCTCCCAGACCTGCCCCAAAGTTCAACCTCTCACTCGGATGTGGACTTGTTCCAAAGCACAGTGCAGACTGCAAGCACCTTTGCAGGGACTGGGAAAGCCTGATCAGGTGCTTCTTCCCAAATTTCAAATTCTTGTGGTCCATTTGTTTGCTTTGTTTTCATTAACAGTACATTCAAACAATATTATTTTAATTAAAGTCGTATCTATATGCAATTTTGACTGCATCTTAATGAAGTTTTTTTTGGTGGTGGTTTGGGGTTGGGCCTTGGTGGGGTTTTTTTGTCTGGTATTTTTAATTTATAGTTACAATATCTAATTACCAAAGAAAATATAATGAAATCCACTAAATGTGAAACAACAAACAGCAATTCCAATTAGCTGGGGCCTGATAAAAGAATTTACATTTCCAAAGCTGTAGCCAGATACTTTTTCTTATTATGTTACCTGCTACTCATTTCATGCTATCAAAGTTCTTTAGCACAACAGAGAAGCATTTATAAATTCCAGCCATGATTCTTCCACCAGATAAGCAGCACTGAGAGAGAAGGAAGGAGTGGGCAGCAACAAGGGAAGAAACCTGGGAAGTTTCAGTGAGAGTTCATGGGGAGCAAACTAGGAGATTTTTGCCCCTTTCCATTTTTCCTACCTGCCTAGATCCCATACACAGGTTTGATCCACAGGAGCACACTCAAATCTGTTCAACTTTTTTGTAAATGTTGACTGCAAAGCTGGTAGAAAACTGTGATAATAAACAGTTCCTAAGGCTCACCTGCACATAGGAAAAATTATGCCAGGAGACATCTGACACCTGTTGCTTTCATTGATTTTGCTC
>JAVSBS010027588.1:13971-34182 GCA_033124195.1 Coracias cyanogaster
CTTCTGAAAGCTCACGATTAGTATGGAAGTATATAAAATAAATATATCTGAGAAAGAATTAATTTTAAATTGTAATTTTGTGCTTGAGAATTAGTGATTACATTAAGCAGGAAATCTCTGAGATTCATGATTATTCCTGCTATTTCTGATTTTTGCTTCAGCTGGAATTGGCCTGATTGTGAAGAATGTTACTGAATTCTTCTGTTTGTTTAAAAAGGAAGTTGGAATTTTTGAGGGATGTAGAGTGTTAGCACTGTCATAGTATCTGAAGGTGGGGGACGCTTTCCCAGAAATATAGTGTTCTTCAGGCACAAAGACTTGGGAAGGAAACAATTCCTTCTAATTAGGGAAGTAATTTTAAGGAAAAAAAAAAAATGTAAAAGCTTAAGGACTGTTCTTGTCAGAGAGATGTTTCCGAGAAGAATTAGGGCAATAGAGGATTAATGTTTTGTTAAGCCTTTGATTGAGATCTCAGACTTTCATCAGTTCTGTAGCAATGCAAGCAAGAGATCTAAGGCTCAAACACATCTCCAGAAAAGATATCTCAGAGAAATAAAATAAAAAAACAACACAGACTAGGATTTAGCTTTTGGGTATTTATAACTCCCAGTTGAGAGCCAAGGGGAAGTTTTTCTGTCATCACCCTGTTACTTTTAAAAACAGAGGGGAAAAAATTTTTGCTTTTGATTTCTCAAAGTATAGTGTCTGTTATTTGAAAAAATACAGACCACAGCATGAAAGATCCTTTAGAGAAAAACTCCAGAGTTGTTGTTTAGAATCTGCCTGGAGTATAATCAAGATTAAAGCCTTTAATGAAGGCAAATCTACCTTATCTGATCAGATCCTAACATAATGGTCTAGCATTGTGATATTATTCTGTGTAAGTTACATAACTTTAAGAGCATACTTTACCTTCAGCAGCACAAACAATATTTTTAACCTGTTCAGATCCTTCAGAAATGCAAACAGATTTGAAGAAAAAAAATTAATATTTGTCCACAAAAGCAAACCAAGCCTTTCTGTAGCTTAGTTAAGATGAAAGCAGAACAGGAAACTAATAAAGAGGATCAGAGAACCTGGAAATAAATGTTGACAGGCTTGTGCACTGGCCATTTAAAATCACATACTATTATGCATTAGCTTTCTGCTTAAGTGTTTGCCAACAAGATTGCCTTTCCCTAGTAAAGACTAGAGATTACCCACAACTCATTTGTATTTGCAGGTTTTCTGTGAATATGTGAGGCTACATCCTACTATTTATCAGCCACAATGCACTGAGGTCACAAGTCCCCTGCCGCATTAAAAGACAGTTAGCCAATTGAAAAACAACTCCCTTCTCCCTTGGTGCATCTGAACATATGGTAGAGGAAACAGATCTGGCAAGAAGTTAAGCAGTTAGGCAAAAAGGAGGTAACAAAACTTTCGCTATACAGAGCCATATAGTTTTCCTGTTTTGACAATAGAATTGGTGGACTACAGCTTCAACCTTTTTAGGGTTTCTCACACACTGAGAAATAAAGATTAAATGTTGCAATATTACAAGCTTTAGTGGTACCATAACAGCAGCAGCATTACCTTGCTCCAATGTAGAAATGTCTCAGAGCTTCACAAAAATCATCAACTGAAAAAAACGTGCTGGTGTACTCACCATATCATGATGTCGAAGCATTGTATCAATGTGTTTGTTACTGTCAGAAAACAATGACAGAAAAGAAGGTGGTTACTTGACTAATATGTCTTACATAATGTGATCTTCACATTAAATAATTGTAAGTTCCACAATACATACTTGTAACGTTCACCATTTCACAACTTAGAGATTTAGTCTGAGTATGGGTGGTGCTGGTTGTTGTCATGCCATCAGCGTTGCCTTTGGCATTGACATGAAAATAAGGTGCCAGTCCTGCAGTTCAGACTGCTTTTTGCCAAGACAGGTTTTTTTTATATATATATATATTTACACGTAAGCATTAAACTTCTCACTAATCTGTTCATCCTTTTGCACAGGGAAGCTGCTACTATATCTTGAGAAAACTATCATTTTGTACAGCCTTTTCCAGGCTAAGGAACTGCTATACTTCCATTCAGCTTTAAAAAGAAAATAGTCACTAAAAATTTTATACTTGAATGCAGACCTTAAGAGTTGTGTTCAAAATGGTCCTTCAGAGAACACAGTGAAACAGATCTTTTTGGTAAGCAATGGAGAAGAGCTTTCATCCACATTGAGAATGCAAATATTCATTGTTTCTGCAGCCAAGTAAATGCTCACTTTTTTGTGGCACCATATAGTCAATCAAAATAAAATTACTTTTGGTTTTCTTGTTTATTTTTCTTCTCCCCAATATGTCACATTCCCTGCTGAATATTAAATAGATTCAGGTTAACTGGGAAACAGTAAAGTTAGCTAGCATGGAATGCTACTTCATTGCCAAATAAAAGGACACTTTTCTACTATGTCATGATATGGTCTCATACTGCCGTAAATAATGTAGTAGAATGAATAGCATCACTTTTCTGGCTACTTAATGCTAAGAGTTCAAACTTTTACATAAGGAAAAGGCAAAAAAATAATGTTTAAATAGTACTCCTTAAAACAAACTTTCCTTTCTGTGTCAGATATACAAGTTAATTACTTTTTTTGGTCATATTCTTAACTAACAAGGTGGAACAAGGCTTTGGAAAGCTCTTCTTGCCATACTTTCACAATGAAAGCATAATAACCAAAAAGAAAGTGTTTCTGCAGCTGGAAGGGAGAAAGAAAAAAGACAACGTTTAGGTAGAATAAATGTAACAGATCTTTTTCTCCCTCTTCACCAGCTGTAGGTAGTGCTAGGATGGAAAAAGGATGCCACATTCAGTTACTTTCTTCCACAACACACCAAGAAGCCAATCTTGTTGTCCAGCTCCAGAAACAGAGAGTTTGAATTTCTATGCACATGGGCATAGGTGCACATGCAGACATAGGCATGGGTCTATGTACCCTGCTTATATGCTCACACTTGATTGAGAAGGCCTACCTGTAACTTTTTTAACCACCCACAGCCTGTAAGCAGCTCAAGCTCCAGACCCAGGAACCATAGCTCTGTCACCATGAGAATGGCTGTGATAATGCATGATTAGTCCAAATCCCTGAGAAGAAGCAAGACAGCTGGAACTACTAAGCCTGGCATCACTGGATTGTAGTGATCAAGTTATGTACTAGTGTAGGGAGACACCTGGAAGCCATTTCCTGCTTGTGAATTCATCTCCCTCTCCCTTCTCCTCAAAGATAAGTATATGCAATGTGGCTTTTAGCCACAGTGAGGTTTTTATTTATTTGTACTGTTAGGAAGATTTGTTTTAAAGGCATAAATCCAGGTCTTTCCTTACATATAAAACTTCAAAAAGACCAACCTTTTCCCTATGATTTTTTTTCTTCCCCCTCCAAATTTTTCCAGTTTTGAAAAAGTCTTTGCAATTTCATCTTGAAGTGGCAAATGCACTTTAACAGACTAGAGACTGCTTAGGTACTGGCCTGAGATTTCACACCACCAATGCTGAAGCCACTGATTGCTGCTTTCTAGCCATATCTCACTAACATACAACAGGTTACGATTTCCACACATCCCCAGGCTTAAACACTTGAAGTTTCCTTGTCTGTGCAAAGTAGGCACATATTTTGCCCATGAGAATGCCTTTGAGCAGTATCTCTTTTGTCAGTTAGGTTTCTCTTGTGCATTGCAATTCTTGCCAGGAAACATCTCCTGACTGTTTTTTTTTTCCTCTGGAAACATTTCATTTGGCAGCGTGGTCTCTCTGTTTTAGCTATTGGGTCAGGTGTTGGCCTCCCTGAAATCAACAGGAGCCACCAAATTCTAAGATGCCAGAATTTTTCACCACCTGTCTTTAAAACCACTCAAGACTAGAAGCATGCAATGCTTTGTCAGTTTGAAAATTCTCCAGCCTTTTCTTGATATTTTCTATGGAACTGTTGGTCTTAGGAAAACAATAGCAGAGGTGGAATACTCCTGTTTTCTGACACAAATTTATAAACAACCTCCAAACAGTTAGTTTCATTTTTGCTAAAAGTGTTCATAACTGAAGTCTATAAATTTTTGAATTTTTTTTTAAAGATATCCAAATGTTAGGAGGCCAATAAAAATTTTTTTGTGAAGTCTTATACAAAATACCACTCAAATAGTCTTCAAGGTTTTGAGAAAGTTACTTTTTACTTAAAGACATTTCTTTTAATACATTAGTATTACATTATCAAACTGTTGCAGTAGTTGAAAGATTTTAATAATCGATTTTTCATTTCTTAAACAGTGATCTGTAACTGCAAAGTCTGAATGCAGGCTTAGCCTCCAGGTCTTTCTGGGGAAGGTAGGACTTTATAGGGAAGTCACATTCTTTAGAAATATAAATGGCAACATAAAATGTAAGTAGTCAGAGTACAGCAAGGGCTGGATCCTGCCAGAGGAGCCAAACATGATACTACAGCCAGCATAGCGTAGGCCTCACCAAGCCAGGCCCTGTCCCACAATACCAGAACAAGAGAGCAGGAAAGGCTCAGGGGAGACAGCAGAGGTTAAGCAAAAGTCCAAATACCGGGCAAGTTTGCAGTGGCAAGGCAGGTCCAACATCAATGCAGTCGAGTCTGCAGGTCAGAGTCAGCCCAGGAATCATCAAGCAGGACTGTAGCAAGAGGCAGAACAGAGATGAAGCTGGGAAGTCAGCCCAGCTCATGATCTGACCAACAGGATCCATTTAGGCATACCTAAAACAGAACTCAGACCAGAACTGAAGGCCTGGGGCTGAGCTTAAATGAAGCCCCAGGGCCCATGGGCAGGGATGTGGGCGGAGGCCCCAGGTGAGGCTGTTCAGGGCCATTAAATCCTATTGGTGCATTCAGGCCCCCTGACATAAGCCAGTAGAATGTCCAGTTTTATATTTTCATGCACAGGCAAGAAAAGGGGAGAATTATTATTGTGGTTTGACCTGAGCTGCATTTTCTGACCCTTGAGTGCCTGATTTCTCAAGCACAGTATTACAGTAATGCTATGTCTACCCATAGTTTGTATAAACACCAAGCATGTTAAACAACGGACTTATAATGTAATAGTTTTGTTTCCACTGAATTCTAGACCATCTGTGTACTAATAAATCTCTAGACTTGGAGAGATCTCTTCCACTAAGTAGTTACAGATACTCCTGGAGTATTATTCTGAGTGTACTTTGACATTTATCTTTCATTCCTTTTTTCATTGCAATTAAGCCTCTGTTAGATCCCAAGGCTTCGTTGCCTTCATTGCAAAGTCTTTGCTCATCTCAAACCTTTAAAATTGTGTATTCATGTGCTGTTTAAATTATGAAAATCAGTGCAAGCTTTTTTCCCAAGGCTTAGAGTTGCTATACCAGAGCTTCAGGTCACCTGATCTCTGAGAAAGTTTTGCCCATATCTATTGGTAAGCAACGTTTTCTTTTTCATCTTTCCTAGCTGAGGTAATACATATCACTATCTCATATTTGGGGACATAGAGCAGGATTTCAGCAGTGTTGCAAGATACAATTATAACAGGCACTCTGTACTTCTTGGAATAACTCCTGATCAGTGTGTGAAGCGTCCAGTTGGCTGACTGTATCCCCCACTCTACAGTAACAAAACGCATGATTCTGCTGTTGGCAGAGAGAAGATTCAAAGCCTACTGAGTTCTGCCAAGTTCTCACTGGGGAAATTTGGGCAGAAAGGGTCCATTTCAGTGCCTCACATAAGGGAATTTGATCCCAGCAGATTATTGCAGTAGTCAATGCAGCACAGTCATTTGCTTCCCTAGTTCTGGCTGGCCAGAACTAGGAGGAGAAGAGAAACAACAGGTTTTGTTCCAGGTGTAAACAGTCAATATGTAAGATGTTAAGAGCACCTGTGCTTGGTCAAACTAAAAGCCCGCCTAGCTCAGTATCCCAATTTGAACAGTGGTCATGAGTGGGTGCCTTGCCAGAAGGAAATTATTTTCAAATTTTCCTTGCAAAAATTATTTCCCCCATGCCTCTTTTTCAGAGAATCACAGTGGGCAGGACAACTGCATGAAAGCTATTAATTTATGTTTTATGCAAAATAAAAAGGATCCAGATCTTGCTGATATAAACAAATAGTATTGCTGGCTTCAGTGCCAGCTAGCTCTGCTGAGAATGTTACCCAAAGATTTTACACAGAAAGAGTAGTCTAAATTTAGACATTACTCCAGTATCCATATCAGACTTCATAATCTGTCTAATTTTTATGTCTTCTAGCAGATCATAGCACTGCTCTGTTTCTAGTCTGACACTTTGTTTTGATTTTAATAACCTAATATGAATTAAAATAGCAGGTGCATAGCAACACCATTTTAGAATGAGGAGTGTTTGATGCTAATAAGCATGTCTAGCCAAGACTTTGCTGAGCCATGCCTTTCATCTCAGCCCATATGATAAAAACCAATTAACCCCTTAGCTTCTGGCTAAAGGAGTGTGAAAAGCTTGTATAAAATATCAAGACAAAAATTATGTCAGTGAAGTTGTGGGAGATCACCAAGAAAAAAAGGAAAAATCCAGTGTGGTCACTTGAATAATATCACTATACTTTGTGTTTTTAATACTAATGCTATCAACACTGGAAAAGCTGGATGTGGTCTGATAATAGACTGATGCATCTAAAAGGAACCAAACGCTACAGAAAAGAACTCCTGCCCCACATAAAAATGAAAGAAAAATGCCAGCACGAACACAAGCAAACTGCATCTAGTGGAAAGTTGAGGGCTCATTGGATGAAAGGGTTAATGAAGGGATTACAAGAATGAACTCCAGGCAGCCAGTGGATTCAATTCAGGCAGATTGTTGGGACAATGCAAAAGCTGCATATTTTTGTCTCTTTTAATTGCTTTGTTCACTACCCTCCTAAATCTCCAAAACAAACAAGCCAAGCCCTCCTGTCACATAGGCAGAATCTTGCTATTATGAAGGTTCCACTTTTAAAAAATACTCTTGTCTATTTCTGTGTTTTTTAACATTTTATTCTCTTGCCATGTAGAAGGTCGACGGAACACATAAAGAAAATATTGTAATTCGTTTCACTAGCAAACTAGTACTTTACTGGAGACACATACGGTATCAAACTGTGATAGTGCAGGCTTCATATCTAACCTAAGTCCAATTTAGAATTATGGAAAGACAGCTTGGTTGACCTCAATGATCATAAGGGTCTTTTCCCCCCTAAATGATTCTATGATTCTATTATGGTTTTCTGCTACAACAGGTTCAATACATCATTTATTTTCTCTTCTACCTTCTGGGGCAAACCCTATACACCCCAAAATTCTCTCATATGTTATTAAATAGTGCAAATCTTTTTGCATTTCTCTCCAGAAATTCAGCAGTGCTTTCGCTTCCCCCAGGCCTGCTGCATAAATTTTTCCCCTAATCAAAAACCAGTCATTCACCAGTCTCCACCCTCATCAAGCTGCAGTTTCAGCTGGGGGAAAGACAATAGGTTAGATAGCATTTGAGGCCTGCTGAGCTGCATCTCAAACCACTTTTTACTCATTCTAGTATTTTTTTTGTATGGTGCCTGGAAGGCAGCCACCCACTGGTACCAGCTACCAGGCATTTCAGAGATTATTAGTCAAGTTGCTGATTTGTTCTTCCATGTGTTCTCCTCGACAGCCCTAATGATCCTTCCACAGAACCACTACAGTTAGACAAGCAAAGCAAAGTGATGCTCAGAGGAGCATGAGGAAAAAAAATCTATGTGAGTCTTAGTCACTGGGACCTTTTTCTGGGGAGTAAGTCTAGCAAGGGAAGTTGTGCTGTATAGATTGGGTCCAGCAGCGCAGACATCTTGCATATAGTGGCAAGATTGCGAATGGTAAGCAGTCGGACCACTGCTTCAGAAGCAGCATCCCAGGTCCTCCATGATGGGGAAATTTTCCAGAGATTAGTCAGATATCTATTAATTTTCATACCTCTGAGAAAACCAGCTCAGTAAAGGAAGGAATGATTTAATGTCTAGGAACAGAGCAGGAAGGAGTGTTAATTATACTTGATAAAGTATAATTCTACCACAGGAAGAATAGATAGAAGTATTTTTGCTATTATCTTCAATTAACCAAGATGTAATATAAAGTCCCTGCATCACTGGCTTTTCCATTCTTTCCATGGCTTCAGTACTTGAAGAACATTTCCTGTCTCTCACTCTGAATTATCAGACTCTGCACCTTCTGATAGGAAACACCAGCAAAATGGCAGAGCTTAAAGAGAAATCCAATCCACATGACAGAATGAGAGGGATTTCTAGAAGCTGCTTATTAAATTGTGTATTTTTTAATATTGTTGGTCTCAGATATGACTTAATGTTAGAGGTGTAATTGCAAGGAATTCTTAGCAAGGAAGGAGAATTGCTTAGAACACTTCTCCCAGGGTTTTCTTCTTTGGCAGTAAGATGTTTTGATTTAGTTTCAGTTTGGACAAAGCTGTTAATAGACTGCATTCTGCAGAAGTGTCTATTAATCTAGTAAATTCTAATGCACTGCATGCAGATTTTACAGGGGTAAACCTATGTAGTTGAAGTCAGTGATCTTAAACTGCAGCATAATTACAGGAATGAGCCTCAGGTTGCTTTGTCAAAACATTCCTTAATTGCTGGATTTTAGGATTATTGGATTAGAAGATTAGATGGGATGACTGGGAATGCTAAATTGGAGCATCTAGTAAAGCAAGGCTCCTCCTGAATCAAAGTTACAATGTATCTATAAACCTCACAGTTTGTGTAAGTTGCTGTAGCGATTGTTCAAAGATACTTTTATGCTAGGAGGATGGGATACTAACTATGTTTACTCTAACCTCCCATCTTTTCAAGCACATTTTATAATTTTAAGGTATTTAATAACTTTTCTCCATGAGAATAAATTGCCAACTTTCATGTAGCCATGGGTGGTATAGTCACTCTGAGCATGGTCTGTGAATCACTAAGCTTCCTTGCTCCTAAGTTACTAAAGGAATCCTGATACCAGCCGAACACTTGCATGGCATTTACCTTGCAGCATATGCTTATTACATAATTACATTATGATCAGTAAGCACAGCTACATTTTTTATGGCATTCTTACAAGACATACTCTTGTTGTAAAAGCATTCTGCTTTGGTTAAACTGTGTGTCCGAGTCCCAAGGAACATAGTGGACTCTCTTTTTCTCAGTGCAACAGCAGCTTCACTAGCAAGTGCAGAGTCTTTACACATGCCACGCAGAAAGTTGTTCTGTCATTTTAGCTTATCTAACTTCCAGGAAAGACTTCATACTTCACTCCTTAAAGTTTCCATTATTTAGATTTCTCCAGCTGCTGGTGCTTGGTCCAACATGTTGCATACTGCACATACACCTTTGAAAACCACAAAGACAGACTGTCTATATGCTGTATATGTGTGTGTATATGAAGTAGAGAAGTAATGACACAATAATAAATTGATTACCAAATAGGGAGGGAAACTCTGGGCCTTGGTTCAAATCCCTCTCTAAAAAAATGCTGTGAAGTTGGTCATGTCAATATCGAGCAGAAATGTCTGATAAATTCTGCTGGGGGTTCTGAATCTGCAGGTTTAGTGTCCAGATGTTTCAAAGGGGACAGTTAATGTAGTAGTACTATGTTGCTCTTTTCTGAGACAATTTTGAAAGTATTAGGAAGGTTAATTTTAATTAGTGTATTAAAGAGTTTCAAAAGTTATTACTAATACCCTGTCATGAAGTTTTGTGAAGCAAACAGAAGATAAATTCTGTTCACAAGCAGCACGGAGACAGCTGTGATAGCCGTATTCCCAAGCCATTAACTTCATAGTCATCAGCCCTTCAAAGCACCATATGACTCATTATTTGCACTACTAAAATGACAGCATCCAAAATAAAAGCCAAAGCACTGAAGTGTCCCAGCATGGTGAAGATCATGCCTATCTGAACAGAAGGATCAATATGGAAGGTGTAAATCACATTCTTATTTTCTGGGGTTAGAAAATCCAAACACTTTGCTACAGTTTTTGCATCTTTTAAAATCAACTGGTATTTTTGTCACTGATTTCCACAAGGCCAAAACTGTGCATTTTAGGTTTGACAGTCTTGTCAGGATTTAACATAACTAAATAAGCAGAATTATATATAGTGATAGCTTTCATATTTTAAAAATGAAACTGTAGGTGTAAAGATAAACAGTTTATCACTTCCTTCTTTGGTGACAGAAGTCTACCAAAGATAAATGTTTTCACTAAATTCCCACTATTTCAAAAATTTCTGTCTGAGGTAGCACAGAACTCTCCCAAGTTCCTTTAAAATAGTGACCTGTTTTTGTGTTTAACCCAGGGACTGATACAAAATGGTTATACTATCGGGTAGCATATATTATGAAAATAAATAGCTTAAGAGGTGTTCAGTGGGATACATTTTTATCTGTATTGTGGGTTCCTGCTCACTACTGTTGACCTGAAAATAAAGTACCTGCAAAAGCGCCTTGCATGCCTAAACTGAAAAGGCAGTCTGGCTATGTCTTTTCTATGAGTCAGAAGCAGGGGAGTCTCTATTACTGACAAGAAAGGGAGCTTTAATGCAGGGCAGGCCTTTTGCCCACATGGCCTCTCAACCTGCTAACAGGGATTGCCGTCTTTAGCTTCTATTTTCCCACATTTCACAGCAGTGTAACTATGCTGTCTTCAAAGAATATTCCCCACATGCACCAAGTTAAGTCTGATCGGAGTACAGCCTTTCTTTAACTACATATCCTCCTGAAGCACTTATTTCTGTGAGACATTGCAGCAAAACTAATGTACAGAAAGCTAGAACACATAGCCTGTAAACAGGGACAAAGTAGATATGAATGACTTCACACCCCCATGCCCACTCCATGCCCTTAAGCATAACGATAAAGTAGAAGCCTTGAAATCAGGAGAAATCTCCAGCCTATTCTGAATTGCTCTCACAGGTGAAACTGTCCCCAAAGAGCTTGATAGCAACCGCACACGATTTGGGGGTCAGAACCACTGCTAACTTTATGTCAATCAATCATTTTTGTGTGCCACTGGCTCTAAAAAGCCAGTTGGCTTTTTTGGCTTATTAGTCTCGTAAAACTTACACAAGATGTAGTTTTAAAGGTTTTTCTATTCTCAGAGATTTACAGAAAGAGAGAAAACTGCAGAAGGTTATAGTGTGTGAATCTTGGCATTTAGATTACAAAAATATTTTTGTAATCAAAATACCCATACCAGAAACAGTTTCAGGTTTCTTTGGTATTTAGAAATCCTTTGCTAAACAAAGTAAAAACGAATTATAAACAAAATCAAGTTTCCTTTGAGCATGATGTTCTTGCAGCTGCAGTCCACTTTTAAGAGCAATTAATTTAGAATGACACTGGCAAGTAGTCCCCAGACTTTAATTAATATCTTTTTGACAAGCTTATAATCTTTCTAGTTAATAAAGTCTTCCTAAATTAGTTTAACTCTGATTTTACTTACCATTGTAAGCAATCGGCATCACATCTATGGTACTTTATAGTGCTTTGTAATTTAAAATGGTTTTAAAAAGAGAATTTACAGTTCCATTTTACAGAGTAGAAACAACATTTGATGAAGGTCACTCTCAAACCAGTGGCAGAGCTGGAAAGAAAATAGAGGTTCCCAAATGCTCTTCTGTTTTTCGACTGATTCAGCAATGATGCTGTCTCCTGTCTCAGTATCTTGCAAGGAAAGGATCAAATTCTGATTCCAAGTTAAATAATTGTTTCTTTTCCTTTATGCCAATATCAAGGTATTAGAAAGTTATACTTCATTATTGTAACTATAATACAGTGAATTAGTGTCTGTAAAAGTTACATAAAATAATAAGTATCAGTATAGGACAACTTAGGGGTCAACTTGTCATTTAAATTTGTGCTCTTAATATGTGTGTCAGCTTTTGAAAATTTTGTCCTTAAAATCCTGTGTCAGTTTTACCCTTATGTCTCAAATACAGAACCAATCTACATGAGGACATTATGCAGCCACATTATTATGTCCCCTGAAATAGGAGATAATACTATGAACTGGAAAAGATGCTGAGATAAGATCTCCTTTAACTTCTTGGTAAGTCAATAACTTTTATATAAATGTTTTGAAACCTGCATATACATGTGTCTGTTGCATATTTGTATTATGAGGAAAAAAACACAACCCTTCTTTACTCACCTGAACCCATTTTCCTATATAGATGCTGTAATGAGGTAATTTTTGATATGTAAAATCTCCTCAACCTTTCTTTCTAAGTTGCCTGCAAAATAAAGTAAGAGGTGCATAAGTTACCGTCAGGCTTTGAGTGTGATAGGTTTTTTTTCAGAATTTAGAAAACTCTAACTATTAGAGTGTAAAGTCTTAAACTGATTACACTTGCAAAGAAAGGAGATCTTTTCATTTTAAAGCTAATTAATATTTTGTATCTAATAGACGATATTAAGGAACATCCATCTAAGCACTGGATGACTCTCCTGTAACTTACTTTCAGGCCAGGTTGAAGTACGATCATTTTTGAGGGTAATTTTTGCCAAGTGAGAATATAGCAGTTTTAATTTGGTAATTCACAGGCATGGCTTGTTTTAATTTTTACTTGTCATGTAAGATGAAGAATGAGGTGAAAATGGGGCATGAAAACCCCAAGATTTTCTTACTAGTCTCCTCCATCTTAAATAAATGTAAAAGCCATATTTAAAAATCTAACAAACAAAAACTTAGATAATCTAGAACAGTTTTAATAGCAATAGGCACCAGCTTGTACTATGACCTTAGAATACTAATTTTGCACAGGAGTTACTTTAGGTTACTTTGGTTTTTGGTTTTTTCTCTTCTTAAGTCAACACTGGGCAGAATAAAAGACATGAGACATATATTAGCTAGTGTGGAAAAGTGCAAAAAATGTTTTTACTCAGTAGGGTATTTCTCAGCTGAATTTCTACAATTTTTCCTTGAATGCTTGCTGCCTATGTCAGTATCAGTATGCGGAACTAGAGGCCTTATTGCTGTGACAATTCCTATGTTTCTGGGGCAACAATAATTCCATTCCAGAAGCCACAAATTAGAAAATGGTTTCTTACAGCGAAGCACCAAAGGAAATACAACATGATCTTCCCCCTTTCTCATGCGTGTTAACTATAAAACATTCCTTTGTCCGGAAGGTGGCTCTGATTATATTTCTCTATCCGAAAATAAACACGGTGAAAAAGAGAAGGATACAGGAAACAGGGAAAGCCTGTCAATGGGCCACCCTCAGGAAAACCTCACAAGAGCTACTATCTGTCTGTGCAAGCCATGGAAGAGCTAAGGAAGTGATCCCAGCTTGGTGGTCTTATTTTTAATTAAAACAAATGAGGCTCTTTCAGCTGCTGCAGATAAATATTTGATTAAAAGAGACAGGGACAGATGTCAAAAAACTGTAATAAATAAAGAATAAGACCAGAAGATAAAATTTTACAACACTATTTTATATTAAAAAAAAACAAAAACAACTTCATCTGGCAAATGTCTGATTTGACTAAGATCATTCCAAAACATGGAAGACTTAATTCTTCATATTTGTTTTGACAAAGTAGAATAGAAATACAAATGCATAGAGATAAAGCAAAGTTTGAAATTCAACTTTTTGCACATTATATGCTTAAAAAAGAGGGTTAGTTCTTGGGCCATTGATGAGGCAGAAGACTTCAAAATCATCCATGAGAGTTGTGTTGATTTTAGATTGACTAATAGAGTTTTGCTCCAAAACATTTGTTAAGAATGCACAGTGAGAAGGTGCCTAGCAAAATAGAATAGTGACATCTCTACTGCAATCATCTGTCATAACATTTGTAAGTCATGCGCTTTATGAATGGTTAATTTTGAAATGTGAATGTGGTACCATTCAACCTTTTCCTGTAGTCATGGTTGTATTTACCGGTACACTTGAATCTAACTTCAAACTTCACCTTGCTCTCAGAGGGGATTTACACAAGATGACCTCCGAAGATCCCTTCCCACTTCAGTTACTCTATGACTTGATGGCATTGGGTCCAGATTTAGTTTACCTTTTAGAAAATTAATTTATACCATTCTATGAAAAAAACCCAACAAACAAATCTAATGGAATTAACTTAAAAATAGGCCATCAAAGAAAGCTGAGTCATGAAATACAGGAAAAATCTCAGTAGTTGGCTCTTTAAAGATTAACATTTTCATTGTTAGCATTATATTGACCTTGCCTGCTAGATTAAGGCTCAATCTTGCCATTCCTGGGTAAAATGGATGTTTTCATGGAATTCAATGTGAATTATATATTTGAGTGTGAAAGGACTGATTTTATAAGTAGGCTTTACAAAACTGTAGAGTGAGTGTGAACTACAGAATTTTCAACTGAAATATTTAAAATTACCAACATTTAAAAATACCACAGGGATTCAGGTCACTAGAAGCTGGATAAATTGGTATAATAAAAAATCTGAAAATATAAATACTGGAGTTAGGAATTAATGAAGTTCTGAAATGCACACTTGACTCTGAAGAAGGTTAGGAAGAAAAAGTAAAAAGTTGGGGGATACTATAGAGTCTAACAATGGGCACAAGTGAAAGCAGAGCAACACTTGGTGAGATAAAACAAAAGTTAAGTTTAGATGAGACATGAAGAACAAATTTTAACAACTGATCAAAAGTAACCTTAGATTGCAGTGAACTTTCCATAACTGGAGGTAATTAGATCAACTTAGAATTCTAATGACCATATATTGGTTAAATTGAGAGGTGTGGACCTCTATAAAAACTACAGGAGGTACTTTGTAGCTGAGAAGGTCAAAATGATTAATCACAATTGCCTCTTCTGGCCACAGCACCTATGAATTTGTAGTGTTCAGCATAACATTGTATCCCAAGCCTCTTGAGGTTTTCTGAAGCTGACACACAACTCCTAATCCCTGGGTCATGCAAAATACCTGGCCTTTCCATTGTTGTAAATATCAGGCAAAACCAAAGAGTGATAGTCTCAAGTGCAAAACAATCAGATAGGTGAATTTTGATTTGAGGATCATATATAAAGAACTCAATAGCAACCTTGCTTGGCACAAATTTCCTTGGAATCTGAGGGAACCAAGCTGAACCCAACAAGCTCCCAGAGATAACAGTTTGTCAATTTCCCATTTCAAAGGCAATATGATAATTGAAAGCTTCCAGATACATCCGTGGAAATCAAACTTGCAGCAAACAGCAAACTTTCTGATTCCATTGAAGTCAGTGACAAACCCCAGCAGCTTTTGATAGAAGTTCAGTGAGGCTCAAGGTGAAAAAGAACTCTGAGAATAATTATCAACTCAATCCCCATTTAGAACAGAAAAAAAAAAGAGGATTCTTTACAAGTGGTGCCGGGGTTGAGAATTTGCAAAGAGTGAGTTGCAAGGATCTCTGACACAGAGCACCTTAAAGAACCCATTCAGAAGCTGATAACATTTGGCAAGGTCAGCATGTCCCCAGTTAGCATGGCGTTACATGCCTTGTTGAGAACTGACATGGAACCTGACAGCAGTTACCCTCTTTATTTAGCCTCAAGCTATCTACAGGCTGTCAACACAAGCTGCAGCCAAACTGTTGAACTGGAGTGTAAACACACAGAGTGTCGTTAATGAAGCAATAAATAAAATGAGTAGGCAGAGGCAGGGCAACAACTTTGCCTCTGTTTTCTAAACAAGTGTAAGGACTACAAAATGTACAGCACCAAATCTATGGCGCGTCCAGTGCAAGAGAAGGGAGAGGCAGGGAACTGATATATATGCTGCCTGTGTATATCTGAAGCTGCCTGCAGCTAGAATGGGATTCGGCCTCAGATCAGCAGAGTGACTGCACTGGATTCACATGCACCAGTTGCATATAAACACTCAAAATACCCATACACCAATTCTATGCTACTGGAGCTATGTTCAAGCAGCATTGTCATTTACACAAGCAGAAACTGAGCAACTCTTCCAAGGAAATTCCCTTATATTTTTCAGATTGCAAAGGAAATGGACGGGAGCCATGTTTGATGTGCCTAATCATCAGTGAAGTGTTTATAGATGTGCAATTCTGTAAATACTTCTGTACTGGGTGAAATACAAGCAAAGAGAAAAAACCAAATTTTCTCCATTTCCATGTTAAAAAGGTAAGGAGAAGGCCCCAGAACAATAATCACTCCTTCCTTTCCTTTACAGATGAGGTTAAGGCAAACAGAAATGAAAGGATTCACCAAGGTTATGCCACACAGTCAGGATTTAAACTCGCAACTTCTGAATCCAACCCCAGTGCCTGAACCACACATTCATTTTATGCTCTGTATTCTCCCACAATATTAGGCCATGTGGTCACTACTGGTGAAATGAAAAACAGGTGCAGATCCATGAACAGATGGGAGACCAGCCCTAACTGATCTCTGGAGGATAATACAGGGTTGTTTTCTGGCAAAGAGGATTTCAAAGAACCACAGAGGCAGCACCCCTGCCCTGAAACTGAAGCTGCTCTGCCTCACGCTAAACGTTAATCTCCACCAGCCCAGCAAGTGGGAGTTTGGAGGCATGGTCTGTTGTTTGTCAGCAAAGGACACTGCCATACTGACTTCTCAGACTTGCAATATTGATAGCTCTGTTTTTCACGCCTGCCAATAAAGATTGTAGAAGACTAACTGCAATTCCATTCTTTGCAGTAACTGTAGCCAATGTTTCTAAGTTGCTGAAACATGAAAATTCTTCCCTTGAATAGACAACTTCGGAATGTCTAACCCTCAAAAAATGCCATTAGTCATACATAGAATCTTTGGGAAAATCACTAGTGGTATGGGACAAATCAGCCAGGTAAGATTAAGAATATATTTGTTCTGGATCCATAAGGACAGATCTACTTTTGATTTCCAGTTCATGGGAAGCTGGTGGCTTACTCCACAATACGTGGTTCAACAAAGAACTTGGACTGCTTTCTCAGTGTGAGAGTCATAGTAGATAACTAACAGCGCGATTACCTGGTCCTAAGCACAGAACAGAGTGCTACGATGCAAAGTACTTCCCTGCCTTGTGTGACCCACAGTTACAGTCCGTGCATGGCAGAAGACACATTTCCCTCCATGTATCACCTGACACATCAGCCAGAAGTGTTAGAGAAGGCATGGCAATCCTGTTTCCACAGATCTACAGCGCACATTTCAAATCCAAGAGGATAGCACATCCGAGAGGACAGGGTGTGTTTCAGAGTCATATGCAATGAGCAGGAACATCTTCAACTAGATCATGTTGTTCAAAGCCCCATCCAACCCTGACATTCAAAGTTTCCAGGGATGGGGCATCAACCACCTCCCTGGGCAACCTGTGCCAGTGTTTCACCACTCTCATCGTAAAAAATGTTTTCCTAATACCTAGTCTGAATCTGCTCTATTTCCGTTTAAAACCATTACCCCCTGCACTACCACAACAGACCCTACTAATATTTTAGCTTTGATAGTACTGGCTTCATCCTTTTTATAGGTTTCTTTCGCGTCTTGCAAAATCACTAATTTAGTGCTTTGTCTGAGAGAGATTAGTTGTACTTGCTAAAGCTGCTTTTACAGCAAAAATGCAAGTCCACTTGTGCCAAGACACTCAAATAAGACTTAACTATTTCCTTAGATTCTATTTAAACTGGGGGCACAAACCCTGATTTGCAACAGTAAGCAAAAACCACATTGCTAACATACGTGTATTCTGCTCATGCTAAACTGTAAATCAAATTGGTTGGAAAAATCTATCTCACCCCAGTTTTAGTCAGGTTTTGAAGGAAAACATTCTCCACAGATGACACTAATAGAATTTAACAGCAAAGACCACCCAGGACACTGGGAATCTCAAACTGCTTGGCTTCAGTCACTCTGATTTGTTCTTCTCAGCTTCATGTGTGCTCTTTGAGAGACAAAAAAGAGCATTTCCTTCATTTTGAACTTGGATTTCTCTTCCAGCTGAACATCCGTGAAAGCAGCTGGTCCCAGAGGTGGAATGTTCCAAAATCCCATTTGGTGCCAAGTACGTACATTACAGACTCAGCCCAGACACCACTTTATAGAGAACAGACAATGAGTTTTGGATCTTGTAAGTACCTTTCCTCCCTGCAAATAAGTTCCCTTCCCCCTCTCTTTTGGAAACATCTCAGTCTGTACTGGAAACAGAGGATATAATTTATTTTTATCGCCTTCCCTGTCAAACTGGCCAACTGCCACAGGGTTCTGCTTTCAGGTGTAGCAATGAGAATCACAATGAAGAACGACTCATTTCAGTGGCTCCTCCTCTGTTTCCTTATCTTCTTTTGAGGCTACCTACTGTGCTATCTTATCACTCCTTCTAATCCTGCAAAACTTCTCTGCAACTTGACCCTTTCACAGAAAGAGCTGACCTGCTTAGACCTCCCTGCTTCTCTACTCCCGCTCCCTTCCTTGCAGAGCAAGCTGCTCCTTCCTTTGTTTCTTTAGGCCTCCTTTTCACTGCCTATCTTACCCCCTCACTCCTTTTTGCTAGCTCTTTACATTGCATTACACTTACTAGCTGAATGTACATACAGCTGTGTGACCTCTTTGGGGTATGCTTAATTTCTCACTGTCCAGCCTGCCCTTTGATATCTGCTGAAGAAGGATACATCTTCTTTTCTGTCTCTTCGCATGTGCCTATTAGTTACTTTCTTCAGATACTGTTTACTGACTATCACACTGTTTACAGTTGACTACAGATAAACATTTGGTCTTCACAGTTCCCCCTCTTCTACACCACCCACCCAGTTTCTTCTCAATTGTTCCAAAACAGATCTCTCCAAATCACTTTATAAAGTCACAGATGCAACATACTTATGCTCGCACACCTAGCCTCTTGCTCTCTCAAGCGCTGGTTTTGCCTTACTTACAGAGAAGTAATGAAAGATTTGTATCGGTATTTTTGTCTCCAGTTCTCTAACAAAAAATCAGCAGCGAGGCTTAACTATTTGACCTTTCTATTTTGCATAGTCCTACCTTAGATACTGTAGAAAACTTAGAAAGATTAGTAAGCATCACACTTCCAACCTGTGATGAAATAATACCAACTCAGTGTGAAGTATAGAAGTACGCCCACTGAAAGGAGGACTATCCTGTGCATAAACTGTGCACATGTCTTCATGGGGTCAAGGGCCCTTGGGCAGGGGGGAATTTTAGCAGGCAAGTGGGGGATAAAAATTACTCTAGCAAGTGTACAGAAGAGAAGAATTATATGGTTATAGTGCAGCAATTCAAATCAAAGATGAAAATTCTTTCAGATGTCCTTTTCATTCCATACAGAGCTTAAAATATTACAAAATAACATGAAATAAATATAAAAGAAATGCGGGCTAAAATATGTGTTTTTCCCAATTATTAGATTATTGTTAATCTTTTGCCTTAAAACACTATTTGGGAAAAAGAAGGTAGCAGATACCTCAAAGAGTTTAGGAATTGATTTATGACAGGGTGATGAAGCTTGCTGAGTGTGAGCATGAGCAGGAAAGAGTGAGAGGCAGGCTGTCAGTAAGAGGGTCATGCACTTGCACAGTTCAGTGGCAAACAACCCAGATACCCTAAACCATTTCATTTTTGTTTTGGCATGGCATCCTTGTCTGTACAATTAGAGATGGTTACATTTCCTATGGGTAAAGTTGCCTGCTACTTTCCAATTTCAGCTCCTATTACTTTACAGATTTTAACCATGGGAACAAGTTTTCCATCCTCGGAATTTATGCTGAAATCTTTTAAGGTTTTCAGCAAAAATAACCCAGCCTTTCCAATAATTTGATTAAGAAGAACTGCTGGTTTGTGCGTATTCCCTTTTTGTTACTATTACTGAGGAATTTTACTGCCCATAAATTTACTGTTCGCAAATTAGAATGATAACAGAGTCCGATATATGTTTGTAGAGCTTTGTATCAGGAATGATCCTTTTCATTTAAAACTGCTTTAAAAAAGCTATTCATTTAATAAACATACGTTCAGTATAAGCTTTGGAGATATGCCTTGAATGAGACTTCCCATATAATTGCTCCTTCCAGCTGTCAAGGTGAGTGTAACGCTGCATGCTGGATCTGAGAAGAACTCGCTTTCTGTTCTCCTGTCCCTGCTGCCTGGGAGGAGAGGCTGTTCCCTGAACTGCTGAAATCCCTTCAGTACCAGGAGTCTGGTCCCATTTTTTA
>JAVSBS010027593.1:4970-21404 GCA_033124195.1 Coracias cyanogaster
GCCCAGGGAGGTGGTGGAGTCACCATCCCTGGAGGTGTTTAAAGAACGAATAGATGCGGTGCTTGAGGATATGGTGTGGTGGTTAGAGAGATACTAGGACAAAGGTTGGACTTGATGACCATGGAGGTCCTTTCCAACCATAATGATTCTGTGATTCTGTGATTCAAGTATTTTATTAGACACCCACTCAAATAAATGTACAGAATGCTATAGAACTGGTAAAAGTAAATCTGTTCTAGAAATTTTTCCCCAGTAGAGAACATAAACATACTAGTGTTCTCCTTATAGTTAGTTCATGCAGAAATGCATCTAAACCAGAATATAAGTCAGTCTGGGAATACTCAAAATCAAATCTAGTGTAAGTAATTTGTATTTCAAATTCTATTATTAGAAACATGAGAATCATTGCTTTCCTTCTTGAAGCTTTAGATTTTCTGTTTTTACAGTTTAGTATTAACATAAAAAGATCAATCTGTAAAATGTCAGCTGTAACTTTTAAACTCATAAGACAATTAATAAGTGGAAGAAAGTTTCTGTGTTACAAATATAAACTTGCAGGTTGCCAGTAACTTGATTGACAAGCACTGTGTGGAGGTACTGACAACTGTTGCTTTTGCATACTTAGGTATTTTTGTAGTTGGCTTCTAACTGGCAAGCACAGATGGCAATAGATTATGATTTTTGTATGTTTCTGAATTACAGAAAACATTTATATGTTTTTTTTAAATTGCATTGTTTAAATATCATGTGTTAACTGTTCTATACTATTTTTATTTTAATGGTTAAGTTATAGTATGGGATTTTTGGGACCAACTCTCAGGTCTTTCTCTTGCTGGTAAGGGAAAATGTTTTACCATAAAGTCAGAATTGGTTGTTTCAGTGGTTCTTCATAAAGTATTTGGGTTTGCTATAACCCAGAGTTTATAAGGGTTTTAGAGAAACCCTGTGAACTGCTGTTTGAAGGATTAGGCTCGTTCTGCTCATTCCAGGAAGTTCAGTGTACCGTATAACTTCCTTTTTTTTTTTTTTCTTGGAATCCTAGAAAAAATGTGTCCTAAACTCAGTTTTCTAGGATGTGAATTCATAGCTTTTATTGCTAGATAGCAATATTGGTGTTGGAATTTTGGTAGTCTGCTAGAAGCTTATAGAGGGGCTAGGAGAATTGCATGGCAGTAAGCATCTGAAGATATTCTAGAGGAACTTTTTTATAGTACTATGTTTAGCTAGTTTATGTAAAGTCTGAAGTTAAACTGTACAACGTATTGTGACTTTAGGGGTCCCATAAAATAAAACTGTAGCTCCTGCTTTGTTTAATGAAACTAGCTCTCTCAGGGATAAATTGCAAATATGTGCACTTAATAAGGAGCAAAATGATAATTTAGGAGAAAAATTACTAAATACTAGACATGAAAATGAATTTTTCTTTTACCAGAAGGAAATTTTTCTCTTTCCATCTGTTAATATAGAAGTTTAGATTGAAGTTTAGCCTTACTTTGGGCTCATGGAAAAGACAGTCACTTTTTCACTGACTTGTGCTCTTAGGAATGTTTTCTTAAGGTTACTTTTTGAGGAAGAAGGGCAGCATGCAAAGAAGATAACAACATGGAGATTTATTAGAGTGTGTGTAGTATTTAATGACATGGTTTCATTGCTTTTTAGACTATTCCTATTTGGCAAAACATTTCTTTTGACTTGAATATGGTTAAAGACCTAAATATACTGGAATAAACATGCTGAATGCTTAACTCTGTTCTGTATTGCAATTGTTTTCTGAAAATAAATTGTTATCCTGAAAGAACTCCACAGGATTAAATGAGTCTCCAGCTGTTGATTTAACTATATATAGTTAAATAGCTGATATAACTATGTGCTTGTTAATGAACAGGTGTTAAACCAGTTGCTTTAAGAAGAACTAAAGTGAAGTAACTACCTAAGCAATGCTCAGATTGTTAGTGATTTTTTTTCTTTTAAGTCATACAGAAGATGCTTCTGATGACTATGCTGCTTTCCAAAAATTTGGGTTCTGAATAGATTAATGATTTAATGCCTATATTTGACCACTAAGTTACTACTATGCTATCAAAACAAGTTTTCTCTTGAACCCCAGCTGAAGTTTGTTATCTGTGAATGTCCATTGCTTCTTCCTTTATTTCTCTTTCTTGTGGTGTATGGTATTCATCTCTGTGCTTTGTTGACGTAAGTCATTGTGAATTGTTCATGAAGTACAGTTCTGTAGGTGAGAATGAGTAAAACTGATCCTTGTTGCAATTCACTTGACTTCACTGGGTTTATAGATATCAACTACAGTAAGTGTAAAGCCTAGCATTATAAATCAGTTGAATCAAACACAGTAATGAAAGAAAAAGTGAATATAAAATTGGAAGCTAGTACATAATATTAATGGGGACTATCTCATTTGCCTGTTGCTCAGGAGGGCTATATCTGCCTTTTTCTTCCAGAAGACAACTGGCTGATTTCATAAAGAGTTGAGTTGGAAATAAAGTCCTAAGCAAATTTGTAATTGTACAGCCTTACAAAAAATGTTAATGCTGAAGCTTGCTGAAGAGTTCATCCTTACAAAATATTGTACTAATTATGGCTTTTAGTCTAATGGTTTTTCTGCCAAGGGATTTTTGTAGCCATTACTTTAATCTGTCCCAGTGGCTTTAAAGTATGATACTCCGGCCTTTGTTTGTTTGTTCTATCATTATCTTCATGTAATTGCATTTACTGAACACAAGGTTTGTCTTGATTGCTTTTTATCTCCTAGAGGGGATACATGGCAATTTGGTTTCCTTTCAGTTGGTGTAACGTGTAGCCTACCCAATATAGTCTCCTACAGGCTATCAGTGGCTTAGTCTTCTTAGTTCTAACATATGATCTGACAATTTAGAATTCTGGCAACTTTTCATTAAGATGAAACGTATCACCTTGATATACATCTAAGTTGCATAGGTTATACCTCAGCTTACATAGGTAAGATTGTGTCAAATTTTGGAGTTCAGAAGTGTTATTTATTCTTTTGTCTGCCATTGCCCCTACAACTTACTATTCAGCTGCTAAGTGTTACTAAGATATAATTGGTTTTAATCTTGGTTTAAATCACCAAAAATTAAATTGTCTGTTTGGTTCCCAGAGTCTTTTGGTTCTGTCAGCAAAACATCACATCCTGTGTTTTAATTCAGTAGTAAAGTGATACTAAAATCATATAATAGGCTCTCATATACACTTCTAAAACAGGAACCAGTTTAGTTAATAACCTTGTCTACATTAAATCTTCTTTAGGGCTCTGTGCTTTAGTGAGCTTCCTGCCCTTACACACATGTCTGAAGTTATCCATTGCCTCACATGGATACCAAAACACTCCAGAGAACTGGGTCCAGCTAGGGAGTAATTTACTAGCAGTTAGCATGTATTAGTAAATTGCTGGAGTCTAATGGATTTGCATGTAGACATAAACATGGTGGCATGTAGAAAATCTTTGCAGTGTTACAGCCTAGTGGCTGAATTTTATGATTCTTTTGAAGATTATGACAACACTGAAAGTTGGTTAGTGCCTGAGAATAAATACTGATTTTTTTTTTTTCCTAAAGGGCTGTGAGATAACAAGTTCATACAGTCCAATGAACAGTACTGTAACTGTATGGAAAGCAACTACTACTTTCAGAGTATCTAAATCTTCATAGTAGGATTAGTTTTCAAGAATGAATTAATATCCAAACCCAGCTGCTGAGTGCAAATTTTCAAAATAAAATGCTTTCGTGTCATGTAAGAACAGCATGGCAAAGAAGTAAAGTTTACTATTTCAAAAAGTTGGTGAATAAAATCGTATTACAAGCTAGCAGTTTATTTGATGAAATTCTGACTCTGGCCTGGAATTTCATGACTTTGGCAAGTTGGATGATTTTAGAAAGGCTAAGGGAGGAAAGGGGGAAACATTTTTCTTTGCTGCAAGATTTTTTAAAATCCATTTGTTAACATTATGATGATCCCTCCTCCTTCCCCACCTCCCGTCCACAGTGTCTCTGTGCCACTGGGGTTTTTTCAGCCTAGCTGAAGAGAGCTTCAGGATCCAGTTTTTGATTAGTGTTACACATAAACCTGGTGGAACAGGAGTGCATTCCTGTCAGTGCATAATTCTTTTGCCCTCCCATTATTACTGAGCCTTTGAAAAGAAAGGCTGGCAAAGGATAGACTATGCCTTTTGAAACAGCACCCGACTGGTGATCTCCCTCACTAATGCAGACTAACAGAGGCTCTGCTTTACGTCAGCTGCCTTGGCCTTGGTGTAACAAAGACTTCCTAAATGTTTCAGGCTTGAAGCACGGATGATCTGTGCTTTTTTACAGAACAGCATGAAACAAGCTTTCTAATAACCTCTCATTTTTTGTCACTGACAGCTTGGCCCAGTCCACTTCTTTCCTCTTCCCTTTGGGGAAATACACTACCGATGTGGGTCAGATGCTTTTTTCACCCTTTATATCAGCAGACGCAGTTACACAGCATTCAGTATGAGAAAGATGAAGTTACAAAGTAGATAGGAGCAATATATAAAGTATGTCTGTAAAAGCAGGTTAGTTAAGAGAGCACTTGGGCAATTTTTTGGGTAGTTTTTATGAGGCATTGCTTTTCCTGAAGCAGTCCAGCATTGAAATGCGCTTAGTGTACTTATGTCTGTTACTGTAACCTGACTTGAGAGTATTTTCATACACTTAACATCCATTCCTTGTCCAGAAAATAACCCAGCTGTAATGAACTTAACTGTTCCTAGGTCTGTTCCTATTTAAATTCCTGGGCCATGGAAGAGCAGACCAGATCAGAACTACACTAATTCTGAGGCTTTCCAGCTCACAGTGCCATCTGGAGGGGTTCATTCAAGTTCAGTGCCCTTGGTTATTAGCACTGACAACAATACTCTCTAACTTGATAGAGACTGCTAAAAAGATGAAGACAATTGCCCTGCGTGCTATTCCCCTCAGTGTCCTGATTTGTCCTCTATGGTACTTCATCTGTAACTGTAAATTATCATGATCCTATTGGTTTTCTTCAGAGTACTGTGAAGGAATGGCTCTCTCTAGAGCTGAAAGACTTTCAAGCTTGTATTTAGGTAGAGACTATAGCATTTATTATTTGGAAATTTTCGTAGCCTTATTGACATCCTCTAATACTCGTGAGCCACTTAAGTCTCTCTGTAAGGGGAGATATGAAAGGTCTTGCTCATGTTATTTGGGAAAATCTGACTGTGAGTGAAACATAAAAAAGAGTAGATTGGAAATACCTTGTTTCTGGGTGATTATTTTCTTGTTCATTCATCCTCATGTTTCCCACTTAGTAAATTCAGCATCAATTGAATGGAAGAAATAAAGTTCCATTTACTTCAACAGATAAGCAGATTGAAACTTGCAAAGAACATTAATTGTTTACTTACAGTTTGGATTTTCAGCTATGTGACATAATGCATTGAACAAATTTACAGGTTGCTTGCTCAGTTATCTTCTTTCTATAGGTTTTTACTCAGGATTTAGAAAGAGTTGTGATACTCTGCTAGTTGTTGATTAGCAGAATAGAATAACAGAATAGAATCAAGAGACGTCACTAGAGAGATGCACATTTATCCTCTGTATGTGATAATTTTCCATTCATCTTGCTCTCAGTTATCCTTTTCTTAGTATAGCATCTGGTACACAGAAGATGCAGGTGGCACTAAATTTGCATACCCTGTAGGAGTTAGTGCTTTGGCAACATAGCCCTCAGTGCTTAGACCTTTAGAGAATATGACAAGAAGTGACAAAGTGCCACTTCTCTAATACAGTTCCTGTTCAACACCTCTTTACAGGGCAGACTGTCAAACTTTTACAAAACTTGGTGGTCTAACAACAGATGAGTTTTAAGCAGCCTAGACAAGGCTTTACTGCCTAAATCTCAGTGTTGTTGTCTCCCAGACTCTCTTCCTTATCCCTTTGGATCTGCTACCGTGGAACATAAAAACATTACTGTATATTGGAATCATAAAACCAGGTCACAGGTGAGAGAGAGATTACAGCAGGTATTTTTTCTGTTACGCAGGGGAAGGTGGAATAGATAATCTGAGACCTAAATCACAGCAGATCTCCAGCTTCTGAATGATGTCAGAATTTCAATTTCATGTTGGCCCTTTTAGTTTGTCCGTATTGGCTTGCACAGCACCCAGGTGAAGACTTAGTGGGACATATCTTTGCTTTATAGATGATCAGAACAAATTCCACCCCAGAGACACGCTTTCTGTGGTCACTGAAAGCCTTTGTAGCAGTAATTGCTTACCTGTGGTCAAGGGGAGCAGTGGCCTAGCCTTACTATGGCAGGTGAATCTTAAATTAATCCTTCACCTTCTAAAACAAGTTATCAGTCTGTCTTAGTTCAAATAGTTTGGTTTCACTTTCGCTCTCAGTAATCATTCAGAACTTATACCTTATTTGTACCTTATTCAGTGGTGAGGATTAGGAGCGTCATAACTTCTACGGTACTGTTTGCCACAATACATGTTAAACATTCAGGCGCAGCTTAGAGCGGACACTTTAGCATTCACATTATACGCAAAATAAATAATTCTTTCTTAGACAAATTTGTGGCTTTTTTGTTGGTGGCAAGATGCAAGCAACACCTGACAAAGAATAGTATTTCACTTTTGCCCACTCTTCATGTGCTTAGTTGCAGATACTGCTCCTGTGAAGCAGCATTTAAAAGTAGCTGTTAAATGCAACATTGGCCTGGAAGCACTGAAGCTAGCACTTGTCTCTTGTTCTCACTGGGCCTTTTTTAACTTCTCTGGAGGAGATTCTCAAATAACAAATGGCATTATTGCTACCGAATTCTGTTTCACAAAACAGGATTGCATAGGGTCTTTTCAGTCACGCAGTAAGTAGTTAATCGCACAACTGGTGCACAGACAATTGGATTCATATCTTAGTCATTTACTATGGTCAGCATTGAGAGTCATTTTAAAGAGGTTTCTTACTGTTTCTCCTTATGTTTGTCTGGGCATGTTGCTCGCTGATGGCTAGCTTGCTGTCCACCAGGACTCTCGGGTCCTCTTCAGCAGAGCTACACACCAGGCCAGACAGTCCCCAGCTGTTACTGCTGTGTGGCGTAATTGCATCCCAGGTGCAGGACTTTATATTTATCTTGGTTAAATCTCATGTAGTTCTTGTTGGCTTAGTCTTCCAGCATGTTGAGGTCTCTCTGTATGGTGGCTCTTTATTCTGGTGTATCTAGCTTTCCTCCAGTTTGATGTCATCCATGAACTTGGTTACAGTGCATTCAATTTCATCATCCAGATTATTTGTAAAGATCCTGAATATTGCAGGGCTGTGAGTTTGAGCCATTAGCCACAGCTCGGAGCTACAGAAAAGAACATTCAGAAGTCCTTGTCTTCTTACATTGACTTAGTGATCTAAAGATGGCCTGGTCCACCACAGAACATTTCTCACTGAGTACTAGACCATTTGAGAACTCCTGACAAAGAGCAAGTCCTCTTCTGGGTGTAGGACACATTCTGCTGAAGTTTAACAAGTATCTGGAGCATCTTCTGAAATTATAGTAGTTGAGAAATATAAGACCATGATGTAGATCTCCATTCATGCTTGTCCTGTACAGCGCAGAATTGAAAAATAATAATTACTTGCTGAGGTTGCTTTTTGTTGTTAGTCTGTAAGTTCACAACTCATCCTTCTATACTTCTTTAAATAGAAGTTAAAAAAAGAAATAGAGATTTTGTACTTAAGAGGAACTGTGAGAGATGAACAGACCTGGCTCTTTCTGTCAGAGGTTTCTGTGTAGCACTGAATTTGAGACATAAGCATTTGATGTAAGCAAAAATTTGAAGCCAATAATGTGTGTATACAGGTACATGAAGTAAAACTGTACAACTGTACTTGTACAGGATGTGCTACCTATGATCGTCTTGTCTTGGCAACTAGAAGTTGTTTTTTAAGCAATAAATACAGCAAATATTGTTTATCTTATTTCACAACAGCTTTCTTCAAGGCACTGAGCCATTTCAATTCCTGTTGACTTTTCACTCTGAAAATGAGACTATCCAGATCTAATACATTGTCTGAGAATGTTAAGGAACAGTAAGCAATCATAAGGCAGCATCTAGTTTTAACTGGACCTTAATGTGTTTCTGTTTTAAAAAGTCCTTTCTGCATTTGAAATAAAAATACACACTATTTATGCTCTATAAATGTAACCTTAAAAAATTTCATCTTTTTTTTTCCAGTATTTTCTTGTGCTGATATATGGGCAGTGATTCAATCTTGTGGCCTTTGTTCTGATATTTTATGTATTTTTAAAATGATTAAGAGGAGATTAAGTTTTGCATTACGTTGGAGACAAAATTTATTTTAACTTGCATTTCTACTCTAGAAATAGTTCAGCCAGACCGTATTTGAAATTAATTGATGGAAGGCATACCCCAGCAATCTACATTGCTGGCACAATTGCCAAGGCTCAGAATGTGCTGAAGACAATTGATTCAGTAGATGACTCTGCAAGTTAGTTCCCTTCTCCCTCAAGATTATTTAGCTCCTAACAGTGGTTGATTCCCCTCTGCTTTTCTGACGTTCTGCTAGGTGGAGGATATCAGCATTTAAAAGCTACAGTCATGGTATACCAGCTGTCTGCAATCCTGCCGTAGTCTGGGATGCAGGATTCATGCTAGTATGTTTGGAGATTCGTAGGTAGAAAAAAGTTATAATTAGAGCTAGATAAATAAATAAATCCTTTAATTTCTTCTGTTCAGTTGTTCTTTTACCATGGGAAATTATTTTGAAATGTGTACCCATTAGTTGTGTGTTGCTCTGTTCTAGTCTGTTTCTTTCAATAGGTGTTTGTCTGTTTACAAGAGGCAGCATGTCTTGTGCATCCATAGAATTTAGTTCTAACATCCAATCTCTTCCCATTTCTTAAAATAATGGAAAGCTGAGCAGCTGTTTTAAATGGCACCTCTGGAAAACTGAAAATACGTATGTAATTCTTCCTGCACAATTTTTTTGTAGGTTGTTATGTGTTAAAAGGAAATAAACAGTTTCATTCTCTTATTTAGCTTCCATTTACTTATTACAATTAAATATTTAATTGTACACTGAACGTTTGATAGACATGATTCAGACAAGAAACAGATCCCATAATAGAATTTTTAAAATTGCTCTAAGGTGGACATATCTGTTTCCAAGAGGACTGCTTTTTTTTTTTTTTTTTGCCTAGAAGCAGGACTTGAAAAACCTATGAGCTGGAAATTGCAAGTTATTATTTTTTTTAGATGCAAAAGCTGATAGTCAAGGATAAGGAGCAAAATCAGCTGTTACTACTGGGAAAGACAGATGACCTTTTCAACAGGATTCAGAACTGCGTGGAGGATCCAAAATCTTTCCAGAATGATGGGTAAAGCTGGAGGCAATGTACTGTCAGATAAGCGGACGGTGAAAGAAGACTCACTCTAGAGACGTTTTAGCACATCTGAAAACAAATGGTAAAGTTGCATCAGGGCTGTATTCCCAATGCCTTTCCAGGGAAAGATGCTAATTCTGTATTGCTCTTTGTGGGTGGAACAGTGCAGAGGGCCTGTTCCGAGAGTCCTTGAGCTTCTGTTTTTGCAGCCTTCCTCCTCCATGAGTAACTCCTGTGTTTACATCTTTTGCTCTTGCTTGCAACTTTTGTAACTTGAGAGAGACCTGACATTTAATTGTTTCGAAACTGCAGGTTCAGAACTGAGAGAAGCAGTGTTAAGTTCTCCACAGACTTAGTTTTGGCATTATCAAGCTGATATGTCTGGAAGACAAGTGTGGTGGGTTGACCTTGGTTAGACACCAGGGTCCAACCAAGGCCATTCTGTCGCTCCCCCCTCCTCAGCTGGACAGGGGAGAGAAAACCATAACGAAAGGCTCGTGGGTCAAGATGAGGACAGGAAGAGATCACTCACACATTATCATCATGGGCAAAACAGACTCGACTTGGGGAAAAAATTATTTATTACCAATAAAATCAGAGGGCAATAATGAGAAATAAACCCAAATCTTAAAAAGACCTTCCTACCACTCCTCCCTTCTTTTCAGGCTACGCTTCCAGTTTTCTCTACCTCCTCTCCCTCAGTGGCACAAGGGGACGGGGAATGAAAGTAGTGATCATTTCATCACATGTCACTGCTTCTCCTTTCTACTCAGGGAGAGGATTCTTCACATTGTTCACCTGCTTCAGTGTGAGGTCCCTCCTGTAGGGAGACAGTCCTCCATGAGCTGCTCCGATGTGAGTCCTTCCCACGGGCTAAAGTTCTTCATGAAGTGTTCCAGCTTGGGTCCTTTCCATGGGTTGTAGTTCTTCAGGAACAAACTGCTCTAGTGTGGGTCCCTCACAGGGTCACAAGTCCTGCCATGAAACCTGCTTTATCATGGGCTCCTCTCATTCCATGCTTCCACAGATTCTGCCAGGAGCCTGCTACAGTGTGGGCTTTCCACAGGGTCACAGCCTCCTTTGGCATCCACCTGCTCTGGTGTGGTGTCCTCCATGGGCTTCAGGTGGATATCTCTCCAACACTTACCTCCATGGGCTGTAGGAGGACAGCCTGCTTCACCATGGTCTTCACCATGCAGGGGAATCTCTGCTGTGGTGCCTGGAGCACCTTCTCCCCCTCCTTTACTGACTTTGGTGTCTGCAGAGTTGTTTCTCTGATGTATTCTCCCTTCTACAGCTGCAGCTGCAGACCTTTTTTTTCCCCCTCCATAAGTACATTATCACAGAGGTGCTACCACCGTTGCTGATCAGCTCAGACTTGGCCAGCAGTGGGTCCATCTTGGAGCTGGCTGGCATTGGCTCAGTCAGATGCAGGGGAAGCTTCTAGCAGCTTCTCACAGAAGCCACCTCTGTAGCTCCCACCACTACACAAACCTTGCCGTGCAAACCCAATACAACAATGTAAAGGAACATAGAGTTGGATCAGCCTGTATTTGTTTCACGTTTTGTTCACACTGGAAAAACTATTTTTCTAGAAATACAAAATCTGGAAGTATTTTTCTGTTTTAATTAAAGTTCTAATTCTACAAAATATATTGTCCTTAGTTCCCATGACTGCTGATGGACTTTTTCTTGCTTGTCATTCTAGCACAGATAAATCTTGACTCTAGCTCCTGACTCCAGTTTTCTGAAGGAATTAGGTGTCTGAGACTCCTCTGTCTTGACATGAGCATCACAGACTGTATTTGTTCAGTAGTAGCTTTTTGTTATCCTGATTATCTCATTCCTAGTTTCTTAAATTTGAACAAAAATGGGAATTTGAAGCTGTTGCGTTAGTAGCAGTTTTGTGTATACATGAATGTGCAGGGTAAAATGTGCTGTGATTTGTGCATGCATCCATCACTAATACTGTAGTTACTTCCAAAATATTAAATGCTCATGCAGAAATTGTCAGTTGAGAACTTGAGTAATACAAAAATACAACAGTTTAGTTTGCATATGCTTTTAGCTTTTATGTGCCCATCTTCATCAGTGTTTAAACAGAAAAAAAATAAAGTCTGTTCATAATTGCCATGGTAGAGTTTAATCTGCTAATTCTGAAGAAGTGAAAGTTGACAACTTAATTTTGAGAGCGGAGAAATCTGGCATGCCCAGATGCCTCAGCTAAAATATGCAAAATACTTGAGGAGAGACGTGGAGTAATTCACTTGTCCTTGAGCTACACATCTGATTTTGTAGACAAATAAAGACTGTAAAGCTGCTTTAAAAAAGCCAACTTAGCTTCCCATTACAGAAGATTTCAATCAAGTTAGGGAAGGGAGTTCTCGACCAGTGGCATTACATGTCTTTCGGTATTTAAAAATAAAAAGTATAAAAAGCAAAATCTCTCAGTAGTTACACTTGAAGCCAGGTTTCTACTTTGTGGCATTTGGGCAAATTCTGCTTGTCTTTTGGATAAATTGAGAACTATTTTGTTGAGGTAAATTTCCAGTTTTGGGAGAATGTAGTAATGTTATAAGGAGACAACTGAAAGCTTCACTCTTCCCATTTTTGAGAAGCTAAATCTGTGGTTTGTTCTGTGGTTTGTTTTGTTTTTTCTTTTTCCTTAAACTTTGAAGTCAAGTGGAGACCATCCTTCCTTTTCTTGTTCGGAATTGGTGAAGTTCATAAGCTTTAATAGATTTTTGGTGAAGTAGTGAAAGCTGCCTATTGGATAATGAAAAAAAAAAAAAAGAAATTGAACTAATTGGTGATGTAGTAGGGAGGAAGGAAGTATTAAATACACAGGTGGGCATATTTGGCTCAGCAACTCTTCAGGTCTTCCTCCTGTAAACAGAGCAGGAGCCATATGCCCAGCTGTCAATTGTCCTAAGAATGGAGAGGAGGCTGAAGAAACCCATGAAAAATACAAATAAAGGGACATAAGCACAAACTAGCCAGAAGTCAGGACTGATCTGTCAGTGACGCGTTTATTTAGATTGAGGCTTCTCAGCTATCTTGGGACCAAATGAGAACTAGAGAGCGCTTCAAGTGACAGCTCGCACTGGAACTGAACGGTGACTGGAAAAGGGGATCTGTATGTCCAGCTTGACTTGGATGTTGCTGAAGAGGCTGGATGGAAGTCTGGCTTTCTCGATTGGTGAATATAATGAGCAAACATGCTATCTTTTCTATAGCTTTTTCTTAAAATTGCAGCAGATTCATTAAAAATGCATGATATTTGGGTATTAGTTGATGTAAAAAGTATTTAAAGCTTTAGGGCCTTTATCTGAATGCTTTATATTTACACTGGAGCTACATTTATGAAACATATTGTAGCACTTAATTAATGTTGAACTCTTTGGTTGGAAAATAATGATTTTTCTTTCCAGATTTTGTTGGCAGGATCTGTTTATTTTTGAATTGTAATTGGTAAAACCTGCCATGCTTGGTCTTTTTATTTGAGCA
Organism: Coracias cyanogaster; assembly: GCA_033124195.1. NCBI lineage: Eukaryota > Metazoa > Chordata > Aves > Coraciiformes > Coraciidae > Coracias > Coracias cyanogaster. The sequence continues at coordinate 17,904 of JAVSBS010027593.1, forward strand.
GAAATTCTGTCCTTGTTGAGCAAAAAAAAATATTTTAAATGGATTTTCTTGTGTAAACCATTATAAAGTGATTAAAACTGATAAGCTCTTCAAAAGGCAGTGTCTTACAGTATTTGAATAGCTTACATACTAATTGGTTTTTCAACTGTGTGCCTGGCTCACCTGTGACTTTTTGTTCATCAGCATGTTTTGCTACAAGGTAGTGTGTCTTATAACTTTCTCACTGATTTTAGACTATTCCCTCATTATGTGTTTTGCTATTTCTTTATGACGTTTTCAGTAACTTGATCTACTTTTTGAGTTCTAACGTAAACATCTTATAAAACTTTATATACTTGGTGGAAGAATGGATTGCTTTTATCTGATTCTGGTTTAAAAATGAAAAGTAATTTATGTAAATTAATTTTGAGTTATTTATTACTGTAAAACTGAAAAATGAGATCAGAGATTATCTCATTGCCTTTGTTGTTTATAGTGACATTTGCACCTTTACCTTTGAATGTTTCGATTTCTGGGTATCAGTCTGCCAAACAGCAATTTGCTAGTGTGAATCTGAAAGGGAATTTAGATACAGATTGTTGTTTTACATTTAAGAATTTTTCTAAAGCCAGCTATGTAAGCAGAAAAATAATGTGTATCAGATATTCAGCAGTAACTTCCAATTTGTTTTCAGTAGTGATTAGTTTGAAGCTCTATGTAGAACAGCCAGTAAACCTTTATAGAGGATGTCATTAGTAATAAAGAGGAAAACTTTCACCTTTAACAAGATTTTGTCTTCTATACAGCTTGCCCAATTCAGGCAGCGGAAGGCACAAACTGATGGTCAGAATGGATCAAAGAAGCAGAAAAAGAAGAAGAAAACAGCAAACATCAAAGATGAAGAATCAATACAAGGTGGGATTGATACTGATCAATCTCGAGGTGATGAAACATCCTCGTGCAGCAGCCGAAGGGCAGCAGCTGCTACTGCGGACTTTGCTATTATCAGGACTTTGCATAGTGGAGAAATTATCAAACACAACCAGACTTACACTGTTGAGGTAAGTTTGTCTCAGCTTGTAACCAGTTACTTGTGGGGGGCAAAATAGTCCATTAATTTTGAGAGTCAGAATAAAGGAATTATATGAGATTTTTGGATGTTATTTCCTTGCCTCCTCTGCCTGTCCTTAATATGTCCGGAGAAGGTGCTTTCTACCTGCCTGCTGACATCATGTGTTCTGTGGTAGCTAGCGTACTGTACATTATGGGAAGTTTGTTGGTACTGCTGTACTCCTTAAATGGGCAAAAATTGATTTTGTTTTATTGCTTCATTTTATGCATTTTGTTTTATTACAGCAAAATGCATTTTTCTTGTATCCCTAATGTAATTTGAGTCTTTCTGGTTACTGAGAAAGAGGAATGAATTTAGAAAACACTACTTAGAGCTGGATGGCCTAAGAGACAGTTAAACAGATACTCTACTTTTACTACTTAATGAAATACAATTCTGATTGCTAGTGGCTGAAAGTACATGCTCCAGGAATCTTGTAAGATGCCTCATGTGATACACACTGGCAGTCAGTTTGGTTGTGAGTGGACATGAATTCATATAATGTAATATGTTGTTCCAGATATGAGAGACAAAGGATGCTGAGGTTATTTCCAAAGTAGCTTATTGCATTTGTGAAAGCAGTGCCCCTAAAAGGGCATGAGTGGCATTCTGAACAAGCAGCTCAACGCAGATTCCCAACTCTGTGTATGTGAATGTAGTCTTTTCTGAGAGGTGTAGTATAGATGAATGCTTTGCATTTTGACTTGTCAGTCCTGTGCTGATAGACCACTGAAACTATTTTGGCTCCATTATGTCATTTCCAGCAGCTGAGAAGTAATAGAGAAGTGATACTTTCCAAAAATTTCTTGCATTTGTGTTTAAAAAAAGAGAAGAGGTTACCCTGGTAGAGGGGAAGACAGACTAAGTCATACATGCAAATAAAAAGTGATCAATTTATTTTACAATTTTAAGCCTACAGTGTATCAGTACAGTACATATTTTGAACTTTATAGATACATGCCTGTAATATGTAGCCTTTCATAGTTAGCTCATGTTAGGGCTTCAAAACTGTTTGTAGAAACTCAATAAAGTGTCTGTTCAACTCATAGCTTTCCTGGAGGAGGTAATACATTTTTTAAAGAGTATTTTACTAGCACGACTGTTTTTGTAGATGAAGATGAGACATTTTTTTGCCTCCTAGGAGAAGAGAAAGGTGTACTTTATGAAACACAGCTGGTTATCTACAGATAAAGAGAGAGGACAGCTAGGGCAGAGAGCTGTTTAAAGGGAATCACTTAAACGATTGTTTTAACAATATTATAGTCTACGTAAATATGATAACTATATGAAGAAACTTTCTTAACCAAATATATTTTGAAGTGCATCATTGATTGCATGTTACAGATGGACTCTGCTGATATACTTGTTCTCAGTCAGGATAAGTATCTCTACTACAGTTGGAGAAACAGGTTGAAGTATAGATGCATTGTTTAGGTTGGAGCGGACCTCTGAGGTCATTTAGTCCAATCCTGTACTCAAAGCAGGTCTGATTAGATCAAGTTCTAGTAGCCTATGTTGGCCTCTGAATGCTAACAGTACAACATACAGATGATTTTAAAAATGGAGAAAATATCTATGCTACAGTTGCTAAAGATTGCATACATAGATATATTCTTAAGACGGGATGATTTTTCTGAGGTCTGCTTTATTCGAAAAGCAACTTATCTTATATTTAAATAAATATAGAGATGCATAGATTTGTTTGGGTTTAAAATGTAGCTTGAAAAGAATAAGCATAGTGATTAGTGTTCCTCTGTAGTTTGACTCTCTTGAATTTCTCACGTCTTAGTGATTTCTGAAACAGTATTCACTTCCACCAAAAAACCCTCATCCCAACTGGGAGAGCATTTTTCTTTGTTACATGTTGTCTGTGACCTGCTTATTCATGTTAAATGAGTAATTGGTATTTTGGAATTGCAAGACGATTGCTAAAGTCTCTATCTGTGCAGTATTAATGGAAGAGGAAAAGTTCTGAAATAGTTTCAGTGAGTCTCATAACTTACGGGTTTTAGTCTCCTAAGTGCAATGATTTGGGCAGAGAGCCTGTATTACAGTAATTGGATTATAGCTTGCTTAGTTGCAATGTCAGCCAATGTAATAGGCAGTTTCAGGCTAATCTCCGCAATGGAGAATTAGAGACAGCTTCTTTGAGCTGTTTGCTTTTTCACCCAACAGTAAGTCGTTATAGGCTGCTGTGTCAGGAGAGTAAGGCAAGATTACTGGATGCATTATGCAGTATTATTTTCTAGCTAAATTTTGATTCCACTTCATATTTTACTGGAATTCATACTTAGGATTGTTCTGTCTTGTACCACAAAATAGACTCAGAACATCTGATTATACCATCTAGCTATCTAAAAGTCCTGACTGGGCTCTCTTGTGGTAGTTTTGTGGATAGAAGTTTATCTTAC
>JAVSBS010027596.1:0-46858 GCA_033124195.1 Coracias cyanogaster
GAGAGATGCTAGGAGAAAGGTTGGACTTGATGACCCCGGAGGTCCTTTCCAACCATAACGATTCTGTGATTCTGTGAACTGAGGTTAACCTAGTTTAAAGTTACAATTTTACTGCTGGGACAGATTAAAATACCTTTAAGCTGTGTACACCTATGGGATTCTCAGTATTGCATAATAGGAAAATCTTCATAAAAAATGATGAAAAATCTTGCTTGGGTTTTACTTGTTTAAATACTCATTGCCTTACTTTTGTATATGTCTTTTCCTCTTCTTTGATTTCTTGGTGGTGGTGACTTTCAAGCACTTCAGTCTGCAGAGCAGCAACCATTCTTCCAGTATCTTCTGATACCTCTGAAATAACTTTCAAGACTTCCTCATCTGGTGTAACAGGCCTGAATTCTTCTTTTATTTCTGCACACAGTTCACTCCAAACTTCTCCAACCTGTGTGTGAAATACACACCATGCTATTTGATATTTATCTCTTTTTCAGTTCCAATTATTCAAAATATAATACAGCAACCATCTCTGTCCTTATTGTTTCACTTCCCAGAATTTATGCAAAGTTAGACTTAGCATAGCAATGCTATGCCAAATTCATCCATTATAATTCTTCCTATGTCTTCCCAAGCCCAAGCTGGACTCCACAAAGGAGTAACAGGAATGCCGATAACTACAGAAACTCAGAAGAAATACAGATAGCTACAAGATACCAAATTAGAAGAGTGAAGTGTTGTGTCCTATGGGCTGCTTCTTCATCTCAAATTGTGCACATTACCAGAGTGAACTGCAATATGCAACAGAAGCTTGAATTATCAACTAAAGATTGAGTCTTACTAGTTCCTGAACACTCCAAGATCTCACAGACTTTGTTCCCAAGCATCTTTTGAGCAGGATGGCTCCCACACAGCTTATCCTGTTTGGTTTTTTTTCCTATAGGCACATTTCTTAACTTTTGACAGCATGGACAAATGAGAAAGCACAGAAACCCTCTCTCAGAATGTGTCATTAACGTTATTTTTAATAGCCAACTGCACTCCTCTAAAGTGACCTTACTGCACAAAGGGGCAGTCCTATTCTCCTGCCCTTTCCCAATTTCTTGGCGCATTCTAGTTTCTTGAGCTGGCAAACAGTTAAAACCACTTTTTCTGAGCTATTTTTAATTAGCTTTGGTTTTTTTGGTCTTTTTTTATGCAGTCATAAAAATTTGTAGCAGTACAAAGGAAGAGTCTGGGGAGTGCTGCAATGATGGAAATGGGGTTGTTTCTTTTGATGCTAAATACTGGCTTACACTCTGTGAACCCATAGGTGACTTGTGACATGGGTGACAGCTTTTGAAGGGTTTTGTTTGTTGGTTCCTGAGATATACTTGCTATTTTTGCAAATGCACATACAGTAGTAATACTTGCTTCCACCATACTCACTTTGAAGTCAATATAATGCTGTATGATAGCAAGTGTCACAACATCCTTAGCAGATAATCCAGGTAAATTTTCAAAACCTAACAGAATATTAATCATGTCAGTATTAACAGCATGATGAATTTATCTTAAAACATAGCATTATAAAAAAGGCACTATCTTATTTGTCATATCACATTCAAAATCTTCATCACACAGACACCAGTCACTCACTCTTCTAATCCTGAGCAGTCTTTTGGTGATGAAAAAAATCTGTTTTCCTCATAATAAATTCACTCTATATTAACTCTTTACTTATGAGTGGCTCCTGTGACATTCCAATCACTTAGCCAAGACAGTACTGCATTTGCTATGCTTTTGAGGTAAGGTTTTGATCTTCTGTCAAAGCAGATAAACAGTTGAGTCCACAGATCAGTTTCTGAAGATGCAATTCAGCACAAATAAGAGTTTGCTTAGCTATCAAGTAGCCAACAGGAGAATCATGTTACGTAGTGCCCAGTACTTTGTTTCAAAGCTGTGTAATAAGGGTGTCCTCGGTCTCATAGACCTGAACCTTAAGCATAATGCCTTGTGCATCATGACTCCATCTTTCAAAAAAATACGTAAAAGAATAAGAGAAGTAGCACGGTTGCTGAGACTATGCCTCATTTTTTGCATGCTAAAAGTTAATTATACTTGATTTCTTTTCTGTATAGTCTATCAAATCTCATTCTAGACTTCATAGTAACATCTTTGTGGTACCTGATAATGTAGCATCTATCTATTAGAACATAATTGCACCATAAATACAGACCAATTAACGTTGTGTTTCTAGATCACCATGTTACAGGCTGTTATGGAGTATGACTACAATAAGAGGAAGATGTTGACAAAAGTCTGTAAAAATAGTTCCTTTTTTTAAATTTGCTTTTATGTCATTTCAGTACTTCACAGGAGATACTACAATGTATATAAGTAACGTAAGAGTTGTGTGAATATAGGAGAAAGCTGGAACAAAATTAATCCCTTTTCGCTTTAATAAAGAATTTAGCTGTGATCCAATGTCATAAAACATAATTAATGCTAATAAATTAGTAAGAACCTGGGTTACAACAGAGGAAGAACTAGCCATAGTTTGAGAAACTAAGGATGTTTTCAAACCAGTTGGTTCTCTAGGTTACCCAGGGAACTGGTTGAAGCAATCTCAGCACAATTACTGATAATCCTTGAACTTGTGAAGGATGGACATGAATAAACAAACATAACGCCTATTTTTAAAAGGGGAAAAGCACAAGCCAGAGAATATTTGTTCTTTTCAGTTCCTGGAAAAAAAAATTAAAGAATGTTTATACAGCTGAGCAACAGTGAAAATATTTCTATCCAAAATGAATTAGTAAGAACTAAGACCTAGCTTTTGTCTACAGCTAGATGAGAAAACTTACGGATGTGGGAGAGTTTATCATGTATTGACTTCAGTTTAGGTTTTCAGACAAGGACGTAATGAGTATTCGTATTCAGTGTGCAAACAACATAAAGTTAGGAGGGACATTTTAAAGGAGAAGATTAGAATGCAAATTAATCTTGCCAGTCTGAAAAATTATCTAAACCCACAGAATTTAGTTCAGTAAGGAAAAATAAAAAATTCTAAATGTAGGAATAGTCATCTGTACAAATCCAGAATGGTAGATGACTGTACAAGATCCTAGGTCAAATCAGTAAACAGAATGATGCCACTGTGAATACAGCAATTGTTACATTCATGTCAGAATGTTTATTTACAAGATGAGTAAAGTAGTGCAGCTCCATTTGGCTGAGGCTTCTGCTGGAGTAGTGTTCAGTTTTGGGACACTACTGATCTAGAAGAATGTGAATACATTGGAAAGACTCAAGACAAAAACAATGAGAATAATTAGAGGTTATGTAAGAAAAGGTCAGTGAGTGGTGTCTTTCTTAATCTAGGGAAATAAATGCAGAAGTGTTACAATATGTGAAAGAGGTATTGTGTATTAGACAAGTTACAGAAATTTTCAATCAAATTTTAGGTTCAAATCTACGAAAAATCTTCCTTATGACAGAGGCAGCAAACTACTGGGTAAGTCTTGAAATCCCCATTAATAGGGACTTCTAAGAACAGGATGAGCAAGCATCTGTTAATAATAGAGTGTTGATGAATCTCAAAGTTTCCTTTGACTTGTTCTTTTTTCATAGTGACTTTACTGATTGCTAGCGAACAAGTTCAGTTTAATGACAAATATGACACTGACAAGGCAATTTGCTTGTCTTACCTAGCTTGCACAATAAGAAGTACAGTTTTGCCCGTATGTTTTCTGAAATTTCCATGATGGCAAAGCTGGGACAGTTGGCAGGCACAGGAATGACCTCTTGCTGTTTCTGGAAGGTGCTAGCAATAGGTCTCTTCACATCTAATTTCAAAACACAAAACCAGAGTAGAAGAATTAACAGATAGTATCTATGTAATGAAGTATGAGGATCTTCAGCAGGCAACAATGGACATACTATTTTTTGTGATGCCTCCCCCAAAAGAAGACAGTTCCATCTTAATTTGTGGATACTACTTAAATCATTTTGATAGTTTGGCCAGGAACTTGAACATAATTTGGGCCAGGAAATACTAAACAGCATGACTAATTTGCAAGAACATAGCACTCTCCTTACTTTTTTTACAACATACAACAAAACACAATTCTTCTGTAGAAAAATCTAAGTAGTTTAACTGTCCAGCATTAGAAAAGCTGTTCAAGTTACTAGCCATTGTTCTGTTCATTACCTGGTTAATTCCCAGATAATGTAGAAAATGACAGCTGGTGGCCAGACTCTAAACAAAATTACATGTAGGTATTTTGGGTTTGGTAGGAACTACAGTATAAAGCTATAAATATTGTAATTTACTTTCAACAGGATTCAGACTACAGAAGCAAACACTGTCTTTGTTTTTCACTTTGTTCAATGGAACTGCTCACAGTTTCACATGCATCCTAAAACTTACCAACAATCCTTCCATACTGATCACGTTTGACTCCTAGCTCCAACTCCTCCTGTCTCCATAACTGGATTAGAAGGTTAGCTGCTGTTTGATCTTTCTCCCCTCGCCAGGTACTGATGTGCAAAGTGGTTTTAGGATTGTCACAAAATTCAACCAAGATTCCAAGAATTACATTGCACAGGTTCTTTTGTTTTGACTTGGTGAAGGGAAAAGGAAAACATGTTTTTAAACTGTTCAAAACACAGTGATGTCTACCTTCATAAAAAAGAGAGAAATTGTGTAATATGCCATCAAGTAACTGCAAGTTTTTCATTACAACTATTTGCAGAAAATTGGTGTATAGACCTGTAAATCTTTCAAGTTTCTGGAATCCTGCCATGCAAAGTTCCATAAATCAAGGAACAAGGGGAATGAGCACAGAATCATACCTGTGTATAGAATTACAAAATAGGTTTTGTATACATGCTTCCAGGCTCACATGCTGGAGAATATACTACGACCAAGACTTTTGTAAGAACCAGACTGTGAAGGCGGTGGCTGAGCTGCACCACACAGCGCCTGTTCTATGGCCAGAGCTTTAGCAGCAGCTGCTCTCTCTGTGAAGGGGAAAATTCTGCAGCCTTGCACTACAAGGACATCAGAGGCTGGCAATAAGACCAGCGAGAATGAGGAGGGAATGAAACAAGTAAAGTACTCGCTTCTTTTGTGGGAGGTGAAATGCCCATGCCAGCTCTGTATCCACGACCCACAGAAGTAGCTATACATACAAAATATTATGTACAAAGTAACTCTAAACATCAAAACTTTTAAGGCCTTGAAGTGTATACTAATTCTGCTCTTACTAACTTTAATACGAAGTAAGAGCTGAGGAGCTTTTCTAAACACGTATGTCATCCAAAATAAGAGCATAGTTTGAGTTTTCTTTTTAAAAAGAGTATATTTTTGGTAAATTTAAAACTCCCTCTGTCAAATACTTGTTCCTTAAAAAGATACATGGAAAATCTCTCCAATCACTTCTGAGCAGATATTCTGGTGTGTGATTACCTCCTATCTCAGGTAATTACATACACTGGTCTTTTCGTTAGTACTGGGACAAAAATAATGCAATCTTCCATGTTGTTTTACTACTCTTTCATTCTGTGACAAGAATAATAGAAATACCTACTGCCAACAAATCCAGAAGGAGAAAAATGCCCTGCTTTTCAAGAAAATAATCCTCTGCAATGTAACATCCAATGACACAGGACCTTAAACAGAAATAATTTCACTGTGTAGAAATACTTCTATACTTTGGAACATTCTGCAAACATTTATTTTACTGTATTGCATAAATATATTGGGTGTGCAAAATGCTTCATACCTTCAGGGAGCAGAAAAACCATGTTTTGCATGCCTTGTCATTTACACTGTATAACTAAATATACCCTACTTGACGGCTCTTTCTCTTGCAGGTGGCACACCTTCCTTGTTAGTAGGCCAAGAAATCTGGCAGGTTCACAATGGATTGGAGTACGGATTTGTGTTTGCTTATCCTAGCTTAAAATGACCATAAAACCAGCACTCCTGTTGCTATTGCTTCCTTATTTCCTCACTTCTGGTCACTAACACAAACTGAAAGGATCTCCTGCATCAGTCCTTTCTCCCAAACATATCATTTAGCTTTCAATACATTTATCAGCCTCTTCCTTAAATTAACTTTTGGTTATCCTCCTATGTATTCACATTCTCTGATAGCAATATTAAAAATATTTCTAGTCCAATATAGCCGGTTTACAAACACTTCATCTAACGCTGACACAGTTGTTAGCTAATATTGGTCTGTTCTTGCATTCTTTTTACTTCTCTGAAGTTATTTACAGACTTTAACTATACACCTCTCTTAGAAAGTCTTAGGTAACTGTATGTCAGAAGGTCACTCTGTGTGAGGAATTACGACTGCTGTGTAGAGAGTTCGGTTGTCACACTGAAACCCTATGTAGAAGAGAATAGATGCAGAATATTCTCTTTAATTAGTTTGTATGAAGGATTTCTACACATTTTAAGTAGCAGAAAGGACTATATATGCAGACAAAGAGAGTAGTATTGCAGACCTAAAAAATATAAGATTTGGTATTTTTAAGAGTTACTGCTGCTAAAACACTTTACTAACCACAAGCAGTCGAGTGCACTGAAGAGGAGACAACTGTGACCTAATCCACTATGTAACTTCTTTGGATCCATCTGAATGAATGGGACAAGTATATCAACTCCTTCATGGCTGAAGAGTTCCTGAAATGTTAATTAAAGCAATGTGTTTCTTAAATAATATTTACTAAATAGCTACATACAAGAAAATACAAAGGAAATTGAAAAACTTAAGTATTTATATTGTAATGATCTTGGCCCACTTGTTAGAGCAGGATATAGTCTTCAGGATATACATGAGAAAAATGTGATGTTCAGTTTTTCCAAACTGCTAATCTCATTTGTTGACACACTTTCATATATTCATTTAAAAATCATAAATTAGCAATGAAATAGGTGAAACACTTCCTAGTGGATTTCTGAGTAATTTTGCATTTTAACTGTCACAGCCACAGAAACCAGTTACCAGACCTGACTTGTTAGTGATGAACTACAACTGACATCTGCTTTCAAGTTAAAGAAACAAAAGTAGTACCCTTTAAATGAAAATATACCAAAGTGAAAACACCATACGTTGATATTTTCTGCACAGTATGAGGTAGAAAGATACATACCTTTCTGCGAACATCATTTTCACAAAGAGCAGACAGAATAAATAATATATCAGATTGGATTTCCAGTAGAATGGCCTCTTCTTTCTCTTTAGATTTGTTTGTTGCATACTTTAGGATGTCTGTAAATGAATATATTTTATACATGTGAATGTCCTATTCACAAGTCAGAATTCTATTACAGCTACTGATTTTTTTTAAAAAAGTGAAATTTACACCAAGGGATTTTAAAAGGAATCTCCTCATGCTTATCTCCTGTGTTTCAGAAGCGTGTACAGATGTGCAGCGCTCTGTTTCATGGACTTTATGCTTGGTGACAATGATAGCAGCTTGCACTGACTTCTTCCTTGTTCAGCCTGTGTGCTGCCCTTTGTATTGTGCCAGTGCAATGAATACAGGGAACTGATCTGAGTTACAGAACTCTTAGAGAAAGGCAACGAACTTACTAATTTGCTCCACTGTACAGCCTTACAAACACTTGTACTGACAGTGGAAATGTGGGAGACACATAAATGCCACCACTGCTGCAAAAATCAGCCTTGGAACCAGTATGTGAAAAAGGACATTCAGACACAGAACTCCCACAAAGTACAAAAAGTTACTTGAATCTGATCTGTAAGGTATAGTGTTAATTTTGCTTTCAAGTTTAAAACCTGTAAGTTTCCACAGAGTTTTCACTGGACTTCAACTTTCAACTGAGGCTATATTTTATTTCTAGGCTTTTTGTTAGAATATACTCTGAATTCCAAAGGATCTTACCTATTTTGTTTCTTTCAGTATGGCTCAGAATACTAGAAAGTTTTTATTAGTGAAAGAAAATAATTAAAACAGTGTGTATTGGAATTTAAACCCAAATGTAACAGTGGGTATGTGTTACTGAACAAGAAAATGCTCTAAAATTACAGCAGTGCTTAAGCAGTTTTATTCTGCTTTTCTTCTTTGTAATGTTATTCATATAAAAGTACATTGTTATTAATTTTCTTCTACTGTGAAGAGGAGTTGTGGAAAGCAATACCATAATAGACTTGGGTAGAACAAGACTCATGGCTGGAGTTCCTTGGGGTTACCACAATGAAAATAAGATGTAACAAATGCAGTGTAATGAAGGGAGAAGGGGCTTTTACAGCTGTTTGTTTTGCTTAATTTGTTAAATTCTATGTGTTAAAGCGTAACAAAATTCAAAATCAAATCAACTGCATTTTGGATTGCTTGAGGTTTTTCTAAGTTTTTCAGCAGTAGATGGAGTAACACGCTAAAACCATAGCAGACAAAAAAGCATGAACATTCTTAGCGTCAACAGCAATGTACTACTTTAAGTATAGCAATACAAGTTATGCTTTACCCAGTAACTGGATAATTGCTCCCTGGTCAGACAGATTAAGGTTCACAGCATCATCATAAAGGGACACAACAGATCTCAGCACTCTCAGGCTCCAGCGCATTTGTGCAAATTTGTTGCCACGACCACCTGTTCCATGGAAACTGTTACCTTGACCAAAGAAAGGATCTGTGGAGCAATCACAATTAAATTTTTTTTTGGCAGACAGTGCATGTTAAGAATAATAAGGTACTCAGGAAAAAAGTAAAAAATAAGGCTTATCAGTGTAAGCTAAAAACAAACAAAAAATCCTTTAATGTTAAAAGGCTTGTTTAAAACCATCTACTAATAAGCCTTTCTGTGTAGGGCTATACTTTTTATATTTGTAAGAAAGGTATGATTTTGGTGAACATTTAGAATTATTACAACTATTTTTTTTAACCTTACTAGGTTAATAAGCAGTGTCCAAAACTCAAAATATCTTCTCTAGCATGACATGTAATATCAACCTTTTGATCTCCATTAGACACAAATGAAAAATTCTTTCTAGGAAAACTACAATTTTATTATGAAGACTATCCATCCCCAGAAAACCAGTCCATAAAACTGGATGCAGTTATCTTTCTGCTTAACCCATACTCTTAGCCGATGGCCACAAACTACCTTTTGTTTGGAAGCTCTTAAGTTTGAGTTAACATGTCCTGCCTCATGGCAGGAACTGCTGGTTGGACTTGTTGCCACAATAAATATATCTGACTGGTTTAAAACACGGGGAGTAGAGATATGTGGCTGCCCACACAACCGAAGGGATATCAATACAGCAATACACAGGGAATGGGGCATCAGCTTATCATTAGTAGAAAAAAAAAATATTATGGTCATTTTCTCAGAAAGGTTAGTTTCCTAAGTGACCTATTGAAAAAGAGTTATTCTGGCTTCAGGAGCTTTTACATTTTTCCTTCCTGTCGAAGAAAGTAAGTCCAGCTGAGTTGTGTTTTGAGATTACTGTGTATTGAAAGCCATGAGCACCTACTGACCTTGGCCTATACACCATTCTAGAAACACAAGGAGAAGAGTATTTGCTTGGCAGGACAAATATTTATCGACTAACAAGGGAGCCACTGAAGCTAAAATAGCAATTGCATGAAGTTGTAATTCTTCATATTGTGCAGCAGACCAGTCATGAAATCCAGGCTTTTTATTTGGTTTTACATAATAAAGCAAAGCTGGTATCACATCATTTTCACTGAGAAGCTGCAGAGTCAAGAAAAAGAAAAGAGAGACAGCTTACAGGCTTCACATGCAAATAAGAAAAATCTAAAGCAATGACTCAGCTTTATCTGTTCTACATGAAGAAAATTACTACTTATTGAGAAAGTGAACACTACAAGTACAGACAAACTCTGTTTATAATCTGTAGCATTCACATAGATAGAGGTTTCTTAAACTATTACATCCTTCACATGCATTTCAAAAATGCTTTACAGTCACTTGTCAGCTCATTTTCCCAGTATGGTCCAGGTTTGTAACTTTTCTGCAATAGAAATTGTCTGCTGCTTTCAAACTGCAAGGCTTGGTCTGAAGCTATGTCTGAACCCTTGATTTGGAGAACAGCTGATTTCAGTCTGCTGAACCATGCCAAATGAACAGGTAAATAATATTTGTGTGATTCTTTTGATCTTTCTTTTTCCTTACTGTATCTTCTGTTCTATTACAACTTACCTGGATAGCACGTGGGTCTTTTGAGAAGACTCTTACTACATTAAATAGTAACTTCTTCAGCTCGAAGTCCTCATGAGAGTGGGTAAGTTTAAGACCTTTTACCAAGGGATTGGGAATTTTAACTATGAAGGAAATTGTAGATAAATTACCAAAAAAATAATAATTAAAAGTAAAAATTGTGTCATTATGCAGTATGAATTCTCTTACCCTCAGTAAATGTTGCAAGTACTATTAACAGCTTTGCAAATCCACTTTCCTGATAGGCATACAAAAAAATATATTAGTTAATTAAATTGCAGTGAAATTAAGACTTATGATTTAATTTTACTTTTTCTTTTTTCTTCAGAACACAGAGTTTAATGTATGCTATGGCAAAATAAACAGAATTTTATCAATTAAAAGATCAAACATTTGAACATTGTACAATACTAACTACAGCCCTAAGGGCACAATTAGTTTAAAACCATGTCTCATTCAGTATAAGTCTGAACTGGTCTGGGGAAGTCCCAAACACATGTGTTCACTACTATAATCTACCAGACAAGAAAACCATATTCTCAGTGCTGTTAGAATTGTGTTTTTTAAAATGCACTTGTGCACGTGTAAGTTTATACACTAAGGCTCATGAGTACATAAAATTTTGTGCCCCCAGTTGTGTGTACTAACACATTTATATTAAACTTCAGTGCATTCACAAGTAAGCACATGAAAACTGTATGCAGGAGCAACACGCATTTACAGATATTATATATTAAAAATGCAGAAAATAAAACATGTTCACAGCTCCTAAAGAGTTAACAGAAGGACAATTATGTATACTGTAACTACAGATAGGACCAAGGCTAGGCGATGTCTACACGGCACACAAGAGGCAAAAAAGCTTTGTTTCTGAGGTGATTAGAAGCCATGGTTACCAGGACATTGCTCTTCTTGAGCAACAAAATAAATTAGCTTGGCCTTAGTACTCTGGCAGAGCCACCACAGAGCTTTCCACCAGCTCCAGGAGCAGAGCTCACAGGACACTACACAGGCATCCCCAGAAAATCAAGCGGCTCTTATTAGTTTTGCAGTAGTTTTTAAGATGCATCCCCAAAAAGCTGGGCTCAGATTTGTTCAGGCTATTGTACTATGTACTATGGAACTTAGCATACACCCAAATGACTTAAACAATCAGAAAAATATTACAAAAGTAATTTTAAAGAAAATATTGAAGTATACAACTATATTGCCTATTAGCTTTTGTCTCTATGGTATCTATATTGTCTGTGCAAAGCCACTGAAAAATGGTTAAATAAAAAACAGCTTTAAAACTTATTAATGTTTTCTCCTCACTGATCAATGCTGTACTAAATTAGGATGGAAACTAGTGAGCAAATACCAAACAGACAGTTTTGTTCAAACACAGAGATAATAATAATAATAAATATCATTATAAGCTTTACTTTATGTATATTTTCCAGTTAATTTATGGTGAGGAAATGATTTTCTATTTCAAAGGCTCAGATTCCTCTGCTGATTGCTGAATTATGTTAAATACAAGACTGTTTTCTGAAGTTGCTTAGATGGTATATTAAAAAAAAAAAAAGAAGAGAATATTCTGATGAAAATTTCTCTGGTATTACCTACAAGGCAGGATTCAATTGTAATGTTAATGTTCTTGTCTGCCTGGTATTTATACCTTGTACCATCTCTAGTGAGGCTGAGAATACAGAATCTAAATGAAAACATTTTAATTTTTTCCTTGAATTGAAGCAATTTTTCTTCCTTGTAGTATAAGAAATTAAAAATGCGTGTCCTGGATATTTATCTTGTAGGAAAACCCTGCTCTGTTTCTACAGTCAGATAAACAATATGAATGTTTTAGACATCAAATGTTGCTGCACTAGTATAACAGACCTTTCATAATGGTTAGTGATAAAATGTAAAGCTTGAATGAAAAATCTGTAATCTTCATTTCAGATTTTAAAATCTTTCGTTATACAACCAACTGAGAAACTTCTGCTCAAGTGGAGAAATTAATTCCCTGAAAGTAATCCATTCCTGAACAGCCAATAGATCTATAGGAATCGGATCACTTAATTATTCAGTATGGATGTCAAAACTCCATTTAAAGTTCTAAATCTCAACTGTAAAGAGAGCAGAACAATATAAACATTCTATAAAAAGTTAACTTCTCTGCAGTTTCCTCATAAAAATTCTGGATTACAGAAGAATGAGTCATCTACTTTTTAGGCAAGTCATGACAGTGCGTTCTGGATTCATTTATGTGATCTAGTCTTAGAAAGAATGTACGTGCCTCTCACTAACTGAATCTAAGTAATTATTTTCTCAGCATCTTATTTAGAGTTTCTCAGCTAATTCTCGGAGGACCCTTCTCATTCTTGGTTACGAGGCACAGATACTTCAGTTGAATCTGGGCCGTCTGAATATAGCCTGTACTTGTTCTTGGTCTCTGGAATATAACTACTTACAATCATAGGTGCTGCCGGGTTTTCAGCTAGTAATGTGGCGATCACCAAGAGGTCATTCCGTAGCTGTCGGTCGTAATGCCGGAAACCATGCATGAGAAGCTCTACAAATACTTCTTTCAAAGCACTTAAAAGAATGTGAAATGCATTTTACCTTTTCTTTTCATATTCTAATTTTAGACAGCTCTATATATATGAATCCTCATTCACCATTATACTTTTCAAAGCCTTAGCATTTAACTGCAAGAGAAATAACTGTAAGCTTTATTATTAATGGATTCTTACGTGTACCACTAGACATCCAATTTAAGCATATATGCAAGATGCATGTGTTACAAATTGCACCTTCCACTGCATGTGTTATAATTAATTAATGGAAAGACAGTATTTACTCAAGCATGGAACCGGATGTAGTTGAATGATTATTGATAAGAAATAGTCTCATTCTAAAGTTAAAACAGTGTAACTCGCTAAGGGAGAACCTGCTATTTACTACAGCGCAGGACCTAGAATTCTTGTATATGATAGCACAGAATTTCCTACTAAGTTTATAACATAAGCATTTCATCAGTGCAGTAATACTGGCCTACTGAGCCTAACGTGAGTTTGAAAATGGTGCAGTTAACTTTTTCATCATACAAAGCAACAGACAGGGCTATACCTCCTGCACTAGGTAGCAGAGCACCTTGATCTCCCTCTTGCTCTGCAGCAGAACAACTGGTGGTGGATCGCTGTGTTCATAAAATAGAGAGACGCTTGACAATGAAACAGTTTTGAAGTTGACTGGATGTGCTTTTAGCTGGGCCCTGGCCAGCTGAGTTTGCAAGCTACCTGGCAGGCATCTCTTGGATCATATATCATTTCCTGGCATCTCACAGGCCACAGTGCTATCTAACTTACTGAAAAAGACACATGCCTGAAGGGTCTAAATCACGGGCTGCTTGGCTGTAAGGTCTGCTTCCATTTCAGAGAATCAGATGTGTTAATACTGAAAACTTAATGAGGACTTAATGAGAGACCACCATTCCCTGTTCATATATTCTTTCAATTAATTTCAAACAAAATGCTACATAATAGTAATGCTTTACATGTCCCTAAAATTACGATATTAATTCATAAAATGCTTCCCTGTACTTACTGTACACATTCCAAGCTACTGAGCTGATTAACAACTTCTTCTTTTGAGGTGTTTTCTAACAGGTTCCAGAGGATTTCTGAGGAGCGGAACACCAGCTGTCCTGAGGGATCAACACCATTTAGATACAAACAGAGTCTGCTGGCTGCTTGGGCCTTCATCATAAGTCTGCAGTTTACACCTGAAATAATGAAAATCTGAATAATTAACTCCCTGTGGGTCAGTAATTGTTTTAGGCATTTGTTCAGAGAACAAACGATCTAAGATCAGAGGTAATCAGATCGTTGAAAGAACAGTTTGTACTAACCAGAGCTGGAGAGATGCTGGAGAGCTTTAAGGACCCACAACTTCTCAGCAAGTTGATTTTCAACTACTGCTAGTGACAAAACGAGAGTTTCTGCTAATCCTCCTAATTCAGTCATCTGAATTTTATAGTTTGCACTTGTTGGCTGGTAACCTGCACATACAATAGCTTTAGTTATAACGTGGCAAATATTCAGAATTTTGGTTAATTCATAATGTATTCATCCTTTCTCAAGAAAGGACTGAGAACCGAGTATCATATTTCCTTGGTCCTAAAACCAATTAAAAAAAAAATCAAAAGCTGCTTCTCTTATTTGTGAGTATTAACAACTCCTAAAGCATATCCAACAGACTTACCCTGAAGAAGACTCAAATGCTATATAAACAAATTTACAGAATGAAAGAACAAGCAGGGCTACAGAGATGTGAAAAAAAAAATTTTCAGGTCATTCAGTAAGTTGTTAGTGTAGAACCTAGTTCTCTTCTGCAGCCTATTCACTAGAGAATTAATGCCTTCTGTTATCATATTACTTAAAATATGTGAATCCAACCTTTGATTTATAAGCTTGACTTTCTAAGGTGTCCCTGTTTTTACTTTCATCTATGCATATGCAAATCCATATTTCATTACTGAACTAGGGGGGGAAGAGGAAGCATTGAGAAAAGAAATTTATATTTCTATATATGCTAACTCATGAAAGTAAAGTTTATCTTAAAAATGGCTTAAAAATGTACATTAAATGACATGAAATGCAGGATTGATAAACGCAGATAATGCACATGGTGGAATGAGTTTTAACTAAGCATGAACTGACAGACTCTAAATTGGTATTACTTTATAGGTAAGAGAACTCTGTAGGATTAAACTTTGGCAAGATTTACATAATGCTGAGAGATGAAGAATTTTACTTAAAATCAGACTGAAACACATTCTTCATTTTTGAGATAACATCTTATTTTCTAAATCTGGAGGGAAAAAATATCACAATATTTAACATTCACTTATCCTTTTGGAACTACTTACAGATACACAACTAAACGCACACATAGCTGCCTGCAGGATTTGAGTCTTGTTTGTAAGGCAAAACCAGATTTATATGCTTGCATATTTCTAGAATCTTGTGAAGGCTATTGCAGCTACAGCTTCTTTAGGCCTCCTAAAATAAATGAAAGCCAGCAAGTGGGCACAGGACCTAGTGACGTGCTTTAGGAACACAGGAAGGGAGCACACTGACATCCGGCATGCTCCCTCACCTGCACTCTGGATCCACACTGTGACAACGTTCATCTGTAGCTCAGCTGTCTATAAACGTAGTGCTGGCTCACAGCACACGATGCTGTGCCCCTCTAGGAGGGGATTCACTACTAACTTTGCCTGGTAACAGCCTCTGGCACCATCATAAGGGTCAAAGGAATAAATAGTAGTGATTCTGATAACAGTTTGTATGCCTATCGATAACACCAGAGGATCATGCTTGAGGTCATATGCAGGCATCATCAGCCTCTCTCTGCAGACACAAGTCACACAATCTATTCAACGCCTATGCTAAAATGTGTTCATATAATATCTCAATCAAATTTAGGTGGGGTCAGATCTATTCCTCACAAGTGAAAACACAGCTGCTTCTCTCCAGGCTATATATACAAAGCTGAAAATTTCATTTCCCTTCTTATAAAACTTATCCTAACTACTCTTTATTCCTCCATTACCCATGTTTCAGAGAACTCGTGACCACTTCACATTTTCTGGATACTATTTAATCCTAATCCCATAAGTGTAATAATTAATTCCTTGTCCATTGATAGAACTAATTTCAGATTTTGAATATGCATTTCTATAAAAACATGTTAATTGAACATTTGACAATGCTACTTAATTGCACATTTGCCAATGCTATATATTTAATATATGAGATACAGTAACTATAGTTATACAGAAAAATGAATCCATAGGTAATCCAGACAGTTATTTCAAAGTAGCTGGGATCACAAACACTTCATTTCTTCTGATACTTGAAAATACTGTGCTTTACCTGAAAGTAATTTTCTTGGTAGTTCCGTATTATAAAAGCTAACAACACACTTACAGATTTGTATTCTAACTTGAGAGCTTGGCACTCTCATCAAATAACCTGTGAAAAAGAGAAAAAAAAAAAAGTAATTTACAGAGTTTATAACGCTTTTCAAAAGTAATCTTAACACTGCTGTTTACAGTACTCAGTGTTTCCTTTGCTTATACCCCTTACGAATCTGTCATTTCATGCAAAGTTTGATTAAAAAATACTCAAGGAACAGGGACTCTCACACTAAAGGGGGCAAAGGGGTCTTGAAGGAGTAGCATAAGGTTAATAAAAAAGTTACCTCCTCTGCTTTATGGCTACAGACCCTTATGAGAGACTGGACGTTATTCCAGAAGTTACGGAATTCAGAAGAAAGCCACTACACTAGGCTGTTGTCACCATTACCATGTCAGAAACACTTCTTCTAGCACATATGTTATGACATAAAGGGAGCACTGAAAGAGACCCTTTTCCACAAGATAAAGAGAATTCCACTGAGAGCTATCGATGCCTAACATGGGTAATATAAACAATCTCTTAGTTTTTAGCGTCTTTTTGGACATGCACCTCTACAGAAAATCTGGAGCTATCTGAAACCAGGAGGCCATTCTGCTGTCTACTAGGGCCTGTGAAAATAAAGAATTTTAATTTTTTTTTTCCTCACCTATTTCAAAGATAACGTGTAATAGGCTGATTCTACTACCTCTTTACCATTTAAATCTTACCATTAAGTGAGCTGATATATAATTCCTGCTTTATTCTGAAACCTTTTTGACCTACAGCACTTGCAGTATTTTCTTTGAAAATCACAAATGTGACACGCAAGGTCATAAAGAGATACTTGGTACTAAGAGGTCCAGTGACCTTAAGACATGACTTTTGACACCTCTTCCTCAACAGCTCGCTTAAAACATGTTTCTGAAAGATAGCAGCTCTAGCTCAGATGTAGCAGGAGGCTGACGTCAGAAACTGCTACTCCTAGTAAGGCATGGCACTAAAACAACTTGTATTTTCCCTTTTTAGGTGATAGATCTCAAGTTTTTTGAGTTTTGAAGGTTTGAGCTGGGAGTCAGGAGTTACTGTTTCTCACTTGTTTCTTCCATTTGAAGCAGGAAGGATACGTGCTCCCCTTATCCCAGTGTCCTGGTTCGGCCAGGACCAGGTTAATTTGGTGCGGCCAGGCTATTCCATACCATATTGATATCATGCCCAGGTGCGGCTGGTCGGCTCAGCTCCACTCGGCGCCGTCCGTCTGTCTGCACGGTATCGCTTGTTGTGTACATTCTTTTTGTCACTGTTGTCATTGCTCTTGTTACTGTGACTGTTTCTTGTGTGTTATTGTATTAAACTCTCCTTAACTCAAAAAGGCATTTTAAAACTTTTTTGTCCAAGGTGGGGGGGCAGCGGCAGCGGCCACGTGGCTCAGCTCCTGGCAGGGACTGAACCACCACACCCAGGCTTCAGTGTCTTTAGTAATACACCAATTTCTCAGAGCAAAATGAAATGAAACAGGCTATAGACAGGTTCAGCTCTTCAGCTGTACTGATAAAGTTATCTCACATAGCTTCTGACATTGGCAAATAGGTAATTCTGCTAGCTAATCTCCAGATTAGCTGCACAGCAAAATAAGAATGGTTTCTAATACTAAAAAACACAGAGGACTGAATAAATAATTGAAAGAAATACTTAGATTTATTAAAGCAGTAACAAGAAATTAAAATTGTGGTAATAATACAGTTAATTTTATTATGCCATAATAGTAATTTTATTGTGGCATATCAGTTTACACTCACCCAGCTGTGCAATGGATTTTGAAACTGCCATGGAAAAGCTTACTTCATCAGATAATTTCTTTTTTTGAAATGGTAACCTACAAAATGAAATTTAAAAATATTACAACTATGCTTAAAACACTGTAGAAGAACACTTTAATCAACTCACCAGAAAAGCTCAATAGCTTCTCTTTTTCCTTGGCATTTTTTGCAAGTAAGAACACTTTTCCCAGAACAAATATATTCTTTGCAATGCTGTTTCCACACTGCAAGTTTCAGTTCCATATTTGGCAATTAGTGTTAAATGTCCATAGATAACATATTTATAATTCATATTTGATGCAATAAGAAATAGTGAATAAACAAATATAATTTAAATGTGCTAGATTAAATCCTGGAACCCAGTTACTAACAGGCTATTGCACAGCTAGGCTGTGCGTAGACATGGGCAAAGATGAAAAGGATCATAACCCTGGGCAAGACCTCCTGAAAGAGACAAGAATAAAACCAGAACACTGACTCCAAATAGCCCAGTGAGAAATTTATTTTTAAAAACAGGATATTAAGAAATATTCAATAACATGTGCAAAATATGCATGACAAATTATTATTAAAATTATCTAACAGTATCTAGCTAAAAATTATCTAACGGTAAACATTACAATATTATGTTAAGGTCTCTGCAGCTCACAGTGCAGAAGCAGCTTTCCAGTAGGTTTACCTCTGTAAACACAGTCTGAGAAAAAGCAAGGAGTGAGCTAATAATGGAATAAATGGGAGGAAATAAAGGAAACAGACATTGAAAAAAAAAGTGAGAAGATGACAGGTAAACAAACAGTGGAAAGTTTTACTACAGGAGTTCTAGCGTCTGAAAGGAAATTTTAAATAACAGTCCCTCCTTCTAGTTATAGGCTTCTCTGTCATATGAAGTAGTAGTGAACTGTGGGGGCATTTCCATAGTACTAAAATTGAAGCAAAACCCATGGGTGCAGTCTTCCAAAAGACATTCATTGCAGAAACTACAATTAGTGCTGAACTGCTGTAAGCGATGAAAAGCCTTGCTCACAACTACACCGCACCAACTCTTACTCTCACAGTTTTGCCATGCCTCTGCCAAACACCAAAGAAAATGAAACTTCATGATGAACTTTCTCATTTTCCACTGTGTGGCACCAGATGAAAGCAGTACAACTGATAGTGCTCAGGGAACTAAAAAGATTCAGCTGACAAGTTCTATGTTTATTAAACACAACAGCTGAGAGAAAGCTACATAAAAACCTGTTTGAATATCTGGCTTACTATGTGACTAATTTTCTGTCTGGCATAATTTTTTTCTCCCTTATTCTCTCCAAATACAATTAAATACAGAACTAACTGTAGTTACAAGCATTCCATTACTGAGATGAAGACTATTGACAAGTGTGGATAACACCTAAGTTCTATTCTGCAAATAATTTAAAGTATAGTATGACAATGAAGATGCCTAAAAGTTCATACAATATGTTTTTAAGGTAATTATAAATCCCAAATCCTCCAATCACTGTGGTTCCTTCTCTTCTGCAATATGGCTTGTTATTTCACAAAGCTTACCTTCAGGTGCTAAAGTGTCTTTATGGCACCTCAGGTTTTTAAACTCAGAGAGCTCACTTTCAGAACCTACACACTGTTCGAAACAGCAAAACATACCTCAGCAGGACCTAGCTGTTGAATCTTTTGAGGCCAACAGTCCCAGAACAATTTACTCAGGCAATAAGACACCTTGGGGAATCTTGCTTCCAAGTAAGCTGGGGCCAATTACTGTGAAGTTCTGAATGACGTAACTGGTAACTCCACAGACACCAAACTGCTAAAACGGGTCCCTCCTTCATGCTAACACAGTTGGACTCAAGGAAAATACAGTTTATTAAAAGGAAGGGTGATATAATAGATGCCTTGTGGATATAGATGCCTTGTAGATAGATGCCGTATGGATATGCCAATTGCCTTAAAAAATGTATGAACAGATTAATAAGCAGTGTTTAAATCTCTAAAAGAAGGGCTGAAGCACTTACCTGAATAATTTAATAAGTTCACATAAAGGCTCAGCAAAAGCCTCTTGTTGATTCATTTTTTCTGCACACATGTTAAGAATTTTGATTATTTGTGATAAATCCTTAAGTGGCTTTTAAGTTAAAGTTAAGGAAATCTGATTGATTGTACTGCTATGAATCAGAAGAAAAAGTTGAAAACTGTATTCATCATACTTCAAAGACACAACCAAGAAAAAACACAGACAATGCTTTCAAGGTTAGATGTCTAAAATGAAGCATATGAGTCAGTACTTAGGCTTTTCGAAGCAGCCTTACTTTTACAGAAGTATAACTCTTGAAAATCTGATAGAGCTTTCTTATCAGCTGAACGCCCTGG
Source organism: Coracias cyanogaster (assembly GCA_033124195.1). Classification (NCBI taxonomy): domain Eukaryota; kingdom Metazoa; phylum Chordata; class Aves; order Coraciiformes; family Coraciidae; genus Coracias; species Coracias cyanogaster. The sequence goes on from JAVSBS010027596.1 coordinate 20,322, forward strand.
AAATTCAGCACTGAGTATCTAAAAATAAAGGATGAAAAGTTTTTACATCACAGTGTCATTTAATTATCTAAATTCTGAGAGAGCTTTGAGGTATTTAAATTCTTTCCTACTCTAGTCCCAAATGGATAACTAAACTTTCAAAATCTGGACCAAAACACATATTGAGATTATCTAATTTAGGGTAGAGGTACAAGATCAGAACTGAACAGATCACTGAGGCTGAGAAGTTACGACCACTCTACTGACTCACAGTAACTGCCTGGAAGTACTTAGCCACAACTCAGTTGTGAAATAATGTGAAAGCTTAAATCACTGTGGCAATTAGCTGAAATGTACAAAAATAATCACATTTTTCCATATGCCCACACTTTCCCTAGTACTTCTGATTATTTGAAGCCTTTCAATTTGTACTGTAAGTATGACGTTTCAGACAAATTAGTTTAACTTAATTTTTCTTTAAAATGTCTCCTCACTGAAAGTCATTGCTATTTTATCTGCTGCTTCTTAAGTAGTGACAATTATTATGCTTACCTATTCTAAACTGAAAGTACACTAATTACATTTTTCACCTTTCAACCACTGTGCAGGTGAGATCCCTCTGTTGAACTTTGCAGCAAATTAATTGAGCATCCAAGAATCTTGCGAACTCACCAATCCTGGCTATGTGTGCACAAGAAGGTCAATGATGAGAATGTATGTGGATCATCACTGCTCTCCACATGGAAGCACAGCACATCAAAAAATGCTTTGCTGAAAAGTCAGAATATTGTCATACACAAAACACCATGGTTTCAGAATTCTACAGCAGCAAAAAGGATACAAGCCCGTTTTCAAAATGCTTGACTACCTTCTTAAGAATTTTCAGCTGCTCTTTTTCCAAATCTTTCTTAAGTAAAAGAATGAAAAACAGGTTTTAATTGCAGTTTGCTTGAGAACATGAAATTATTATGTTTATCCCCTTTTAAGTTTAAATGAAAGTGGAAACCAGATTAAAAAATCACAAGACAAAATAATATTCTGAAAGTGCTTTGCAGCAGGATGAGCTCCTTGATTAACCCTCTTTTCTAAGTACGGAGTCTGCGCTCTTGTAACTGAAGAGGCTTTTAAACACTCTATCTGCTGCTGAAATGCGTGGGCTCTTTCTTCTTTGGAACTCTGTGAAAGACAACTTAAAAAACCAAACCTGTGCCACACATGACATAAATGTATAAAAACGTACATCTAAGTGGCTTAGAATAGAGTTCTGCCACCACTGGGAAATAGTCTGCAAACTCAAAGCTGAAAACAACTTAAGTGAGGATATTTCAGGGTGTGTCATTGACAGGCAGCACTCATTCAAGCTCTTCATCGCACCTCCATGCTGTAACTTGAGGCAGGCCAGAAAGCTGCTTCAGGAATCTACAAGCCTAGCATCCTAAAGGCATTTTATCATATATCTTATACTCAGTATACAGTATACAATGCAGTAAACAGTATCATCCAGCACCATTTTTTCAGTCAGTAAGTTTATTCTATCAGCTCTGTATCAAAAGGGGAACAAAAAGGATATGAAGTACTCTGTAGGGCATTAACTTAAAATGTGGTATCTAGTTCTTGTTTAAGAATATAGATTAGGCTTTTAGATCAAAAATAACTGATGGCTTCGTGAATTCAGTCTGACACATCATCTTGTGAAGATCAAAACCACTCTGTGGAAGTCCATGAGATTACGCTCTCCTGGGTGCCTAGGTTTCTCTAGGTTTCTATTTGTTTCTCAATGCTGAATTTGTATATTTAATCTTCCTATAAAATCACCTCCCTGGAGAAAAGTTAGCAGTTAACTTGGGCGATTACATAAATTCCTGACATACTTCCAGTAACCATGCATGTCTTTCTGTTTCTCAACTCAACTGCTAGACAAGCTACAAATTTTGCATGTCTGTTTTTTAAACGCACATGCTTTTCTGTTGGTTTGGTTTTTTTTTTAAATGCCTGTTTGAGCACATACTGGGTTTTATATATATATATTTTAATATAAAATATCGATGCCATTCTCTACCACAATGGCCATCTTTAGAAGTATTCAAATACCAGAACAAATCCTCCCGCTGTCTGCTCTACAGCTCCAGCCCCCGGTGCCCCTGGCTTCTCTCGGACGGGTACTAAAGTAACTGTACACACGGCTTCCTGAGCCCCGTTACTCCCTGTGTAACTCAAGTGAGGAGGCCGCAGGCGTACTTACTGAGCCTGGATCTTCGAGGAGTTTGATGACGAGATTCAGATCCACTGACCTTAACGGTTTATCCTGGAAAAGTCACACGTTTCACTTAGGGGTTTTATGAGGTTTTTTTGTATATTTGTTTGTTTGTTTTAAAGTTCCGCGTTGAACCAACACGAATCTACCCACGGGCGGGTGAATCCAGGTTGTATGTGGAGAACAAACGAGGGCTTGTTCTCGGCCCGACGCAAGGGCCGGGCCAAGCCAGGGCATGGGCGAGCAGCGCCGGGGCCGGCGGGGGCCTGCTGCCCGCGGGAGCTCACCTGGACGGCGCCGAGGTCCGCGCCGGCGGCCGAGGCGTTCTTGCGCCGCTCCCCGCCGCAGCGAGAGGGGCCGGTGGCCGGCGACAGCGCCGAGGAGCGGGTCGGGGAGCGAGAAGGCGCCCGCGGAGCAGGGGGCTCGGCCAGGGCGGACATGGTGCCGAACTGCCACCGCCGCCCACCCGCCCGCGGCGGCAGCGCGGCCCTGCGCCGTTGCCATGGGCGCGGGGCAGTTCCGCCTCCCGTCGCCGGGCCCAGGCGGGCGGAGGCCTCGTCCGTGTGCCCCCGCCTGCCGAACTGGGCCCGCCCCGCTGCCGGCACCCCCGGGGGGACGGCGGCGGTCGGGTCCCGCCGGCCAGCGGGGAGTGCCGGAGTGTCGAGATCCGGGTCCGCTCCGCGTCCTTGCCGGTGCCCCCGCGGCCTGCAGGCCCCGTTCTCCCCCTCCTGCCCCATTCCGGTGCGCCATCGCTATGCCGCTGCTGGGACACCCCCGATTTACACCCTCCTCCACCCTACCAGTGATGCCATTGCGTGGCCTGTTATAAAACGCTTCCTCAGCGAGAAAAGCGTTTCCCCAGCCCTGTGCAGTGCGGAGGCTGAGCTTTTCCCACCTGCTGGGGAGCTGGAGGAGAGGGGCTGGTCGGTCTGTAGCTTTTGATCATGAAAAATTCCACCAGGATGACCATGATGACAGACCCTAGCGCAGATGGGACAGCTGTCTGGGGTAGCCTGGCTGTGGGGAGGATGCAGAAAGGAATCTTTTCTCTGTGTAGACTGACACAAAAGAGATGACTAATGCCTCAGAAGAAATAAAGGCAGGGACAGAAGTATAAGGGGATTTGGTTATTTTCAACTTGCTCCTACTTTTCACCCTAGGCTTGCTCTGGTATCTCTCAGCTGTGAGCACAGCTGCTCCTGTGGGAATACATGTACACCCTAACGGGTGTGTGGTCCTATTCTGAAATGCTGTCTCCAGGATGAGACTGTGGCTGAGCCCACCAATACCACACTGCCTGGGAACACCAAGCCCTTTGCTGGGTTTCTGGCTGGAGGAGGAAAGCTGGGTATCCAGAATTGGCTGCAGCAAAAGGTGACACCTCATGGTGTGGTCACAGGGACTTTGCTGGGCTGCTCACCGCAGTGGCCCTTCACAGAACTTAGACACGCTATGGAAAAGTTGTGCATATGCAGCCTTGGATATGCACATAGCCCAAGTTGTTGTAGGCACTGTTGCTATTGACCTGTTTTCATTAACAAATGCCTTTTGACTCCTGTGGTTCCAAATACATATTTGAATACGTGAATAAATGTATTAAATGCTAAGATAGCTGTCTGAATCCCCAGACAGCTTTTATAAGAAAAAAAGTGATTGGTAACAGAAACAAGAAACCTTGATGGCTCCAACTATAATCAACAGTTTTTATTTTCATTCTTGCCAGTTTGCATGCTGCGCCGCTTCCATTTCATACATGCCTTCTTCAGAAAAAAGACGACTATCATGTTTAGTACTCACATATGCTATACTGTTCTCCTTCCAAAGAGAGAATACAGAATACTGTGTGTACCCATCCACGCTCTTTGCCTTTTGTAGTTCATCCTGTATGCAACTCCAAAATGCTAACAAAAATACAGCCTAGCATAGCATGGGACTCTCAGCTGGAAAATGCAATGGCCGCTTTGACATCCTCAACCTCCTGAACTGCATTCATAGGAACACAGGTCATACAATGGCAGGACCTGTAGGACACTATACTGCATTCATCTAATGCCAGGATGCAGCTGCTCTCTTGGAGCTGGTGTTTGACACTTTTCATCCATCCATGTAACGCATCTCTCCATTCCTCTAACCATTTTACTAGCTCTTCCATGTTCTCCTTAAACATTTGTTTCTGTGAACATTCTCAGTGGCTGTCTTGTATCTGGGCCTATGTCAGATGGAACAAGATTTTTTAATAAGCATTTGAGATTACTTGTAATGACAATGCTTATAGGTCTGCAAGAAGTTAGTGCGGAACAAACTGGATTATTTATCTTTTTTTCTTGGTGCTCAGATATTTACTGAAATTGTATGTATTTAGAGTTCTTAAGCTAGTAAAAAAAAACCACTAAAATTTACTTTTATTGTGGCTTATGTGGTTTTAAGTTAATGTATAGAGAACATACCTAAATTGGGCAACTTAGTCTGTAAATTATAAACTTGGGTCACATGCCATTTGTTGGCTGACTGTTCCAAAGATCATATTGCAAAGCACCCTTTGCTCAGTGCACCTTCTTCATAAATGAAGCTTTTAAAAATTGGGATGAAAGCTACACTGTGCAAGTTTGACAACAAGGATTCTGCTGCCCTTGGCAAATGTCCATCCTCAAAACGCTGCAATCAACTGTGAAAATATTTACTTAACAGTTTTCTGCTGCAAACAAGCTTATATTAAAGTTTATCACATCTACATCTTCCCTTGGTAACAAATGAAATTTGAGATATCAAGGCTATAGGACCTTCATTCTGAAGATATTAATTCGCCCATATTAAATGTGAAGTCTTACAAATGCTAAGAAGTATGTTTAAAAAGTAGATGAAGTAGAGGTGATTTCTGTTTTGACTGAGGATAAACTCTTTTGGTTTGAAGAGACATTTCAGCAAATTCTGTTCTTGAGTTAAAGTTAAATTTCATAAATGACAGGATGATGTAGTCGATCGTGTAGGACACAGCTGTGCGTTAGAAGATCAAGGTTCCATATCTAGGTCTGCCATTAATCTCCTGTTGACTTTACTGAGTGAATCGTTTCCTCTAGCACTTGGTATTCGCTGTCTTACAAATTAGGTTGCAGGCTTTTGAAGGATTATTATTCAGTGCAGGATACACCTTTCCTGTGCTGCAGTGGGGGTCTTCAGCCCTAGCCAGCTGATGTCCTTTCCTTGGCTGTATTAACCTGTAGACTTTTTCCAAAGCCACCTGCACTGCTTATCGAATATAACACTGTGAGCTTTATAGTATAGAAATCAGTCTTCCTAAGAATCACTCTGTTGACTCCTTCTCTTCCTTTTCATTCTTGTTTCTTTTTTTGTTCAGTAGGAAGGGGGAAAAGAAGAGGGGACACAGGAACAGGAAAGTGCAGAACTGTCCTGCAGACCTCCTGTGTTTGATATCCACAGAAAAAAGAGCAGAGCTGTGAAGTGGCTGGCAGTAAACTCAACCTTAAACCTGTGAAATCAACAGAACTTCCAACATCTGGATTTACCTGCCTATACTATTAAAATACAGTGTTTAAGTCATGGGGTGGTACAGATTTGAGGGAGGCTTTCGTGCTGATCTTTATTATTGTAAGGAAGTGCACTAAGTCACAGTAGACTGAACTGAGACTTTTGTACTCTGTAAGGTCTAGCTGGGCAAAGTTGTAAGTTCAGGGTGCCGGCTGCCAGTACCATATCAACATTCAGTAAAACCAGCACTGTGATGCAGAGAAGGGTGACATATAAAAAAATGAGATTTAAAAATTTTTTTAAAAAGCTCAGAAAAGACAGACTTCAGGGATCGAAACATTACTGTTACATCAGGCATGGCACAAATCAATATTAAATATTTTGAATTTTTATAGTACCTAAATTCCACTCAGGAATCTGGGAAGGCTTAGTGTGTACATCTGTAATCTGTAACTTAATGTGAAAGCTATGTGGATCCTGCCACCTTCACTGACTCACATGCTGCTGACCTCTAGTTAAGCAGGATTTCACCTCTGATGTATTCTTTTCCTCTTATGCTGGCATAAGCCTCTTTGGAAAATGTTATGTATTTCCAAATGAAGGACTGCAAACTGTTTTCACCTGTGTTTCTCATTTAAACAGTAATTCTTTCTCACACACAACCACACAGGAAGAGTGTCTCCACCTGGCAAGCTCACTCATGCCTAGGAGTCTCACTTTTGCTAAATGTTTGTTTGTTGAATGAAAAAATGGACCAAATATATGCTATTAGTACTCTAGTGTTCACTCTGTGTTCCCTAAAAATGGAGAACCTTACAGTAGGCTATGGGATACAGCCTTCCAGTGTGTCTGAGTGACTTGTTATCTGGCCATTGCAAAAGAAACAAATTGGTCATTAGAATTTTTTTTTATGAACTCACATTCATGTTCTACCTCTCAGAGAAAACGTCGATGAGAGCACACATGTAGTATAAGAAAGGCAAGCAAAAATTTATCATGCATAAGCACCAAAGAAAAAGCCAGATACCCGACACTGACTTTTTATTGAGCTTTGTGTAAAACACAGTCTATGGAAAAATAGATAAAAGCATTACTAATAATCTATAATAGCCCTGTTAAGACAGACATCCCAAATAAATTAACACAAACAACTACAAAGAGAGTATTGCACATGGGGTGTACTACGCTCACTGCAAGACGCTGCCAGCAAGGCATGAGAAATAATATATAATGATCACTGTTCAAGTCAGTTCGATGTGTCACTTATTTTAAAGGCTGTAATCTAATTAATTCAAGCAGTATCATATGCCAATACAATATCAGTACTGCAACATTACTCATTACATTGATAAAAAATGCTACAGGAGGAACAGCCATGAAATCAAAAACCTGCGTAGTAGGAGATGCAGTCTGAAAGGAACTATGCACATGCATCTATTACCACTCCATATATGAAAATATTGTATTGAAAAACTCTATCTAATGTTTATGCACCTGATAGATCTAACTTTCAGAGGAAATCTGCACATTCAGAGGAAAGCTGTTTCCTAACTATATTCCTACCTGTGAAATTTATAGCCACTTGGGAACTCATTGCCTTATATGAATTAATAATTTCCCTTAGCACTAGCTGGGCAGCATGTATAGTAGTAACGTAGAGACATACACACAGAGAGACATGCTATTTTATAGGCAATTAATGCCAAATAAAAATACAAATCTACTTTCTCATGTGGGCACATCATATAATGCACAATGTTGTTAAAAGTTAAATGTGACACCAATTCACAGTAACCATTACCACAAGCTAGATATGCAAAGAACTTGCAAAACAATTATGAAATAATTAATCTCTAAATAATTCAATAATGTGGGTACTTAACTTGTACATAGTTGCCACAGTTAATTGAATTGTAAGATAAAATTAAGGACACATATGGAGCCTGGAGTAGAACTGTATCTTCGTGTTAAGACAGAATACCTTAATATCCATAGAAAACAAATAACGTGTTGCTAAATACATAGAGGTCTCCAATTTCTAATATGATGTGTACAGTTCTGTATTACATATTAAGCACTATTTTTTTAAACTGAAGTAATGAAGAGAAATGAAGTTTATTTTATTATTCATTTTTCATTAGGCAGTAAGCAATTTATATAAAGCTACAAAAAATATTTTTATAGCAGGCAATTACTCAAAATATTTATTTATTCTCCTAACTAACTAAGATATTTAAACGAATTCAGTTTTTTATATTTAGGCAATTGAAACTAAACTTTTAGCCTCAGGTCTTTTTTCAATGAGAAGTCCTAATGTAAGTTCTATAGAAATCAATGTGTGTGATCACATGAATAAAGATTCCTTACATGAATAAACATATGCACGATATGATACATAATGTGTAGTAAATGCATGAGTGACGTTTTACTTTCAGACTTAACAGTGTGTGTCTTGTTAAGAGTGTATTGGTCCTTCAAGAACACTTTAATATGTTAAATCACAAGTCAACATCTTATTCCAGTTAGAAGCAAATAAGTGGCCTAGCAGGAAATGGTATGTCATTTTGTAACACAAATATTTCACAAAATATCTTCATATATTTGATCTAAAAAGATCATAAATCTATTAATACTTTAATATTTCACTCTTTCAAGTAACTTACAAAATCAAAACATATTTTTAATTTTCTACACACACAGTTTGAAAAAAGGAACAACACATCATTATTCTCTCCAGACACCTTTGGCTGTTCAAAATTTAACAGTTTAAACATTCTTGAAGAAATGTAATGATAAATTAATTTTTTGCATAGGAAAGAGGGCCAAGACATTTATGTATATACTGTCAGTGGTTGCATTACAGTACAATATGTATGAACTTTGACAGTAATTTTCAATTAATACAGGGTCGGTTCACCACATCCAGTATCTCTAGTTCTGCTACGTTACCACTACTGCGTCAAATAAATTAGATAATTGTAGAGAGCATGAATGTTAATTACATATTCCACAGAAGAGTGGGATTACTATAAAATAACAGCAGCATATTTAACTTTGAAAGGTGATCAGATTGCCAATGGTAATAATTTCTGCCATAAATTAGTTCAGAGGTATGAATTTCTGCTCTCAGTTATACCATCCCATTCTAGTGATTTTAATCAGGCTTCATGCACAGGACTAGGGTAGAATGTAGCATGCTATTTATCCCATTAAAATTCTCCAAGATTGTGTGTGTTCTAAGGTTTTTTAAATTACTCTTATTTAAAGGATTGAACCACAAATGCCTAAGCTTTGTGTGGATTCTCTCTGCACTAATGGAATGAGAAACAGGCCAGGAAATTCAGTTACACGTAATTCTGCAAGCATTTTAAGAAATATACAGCTTTCTGTATTGGAATGTATTTACAGACAGGCAAAGTAAGTTAAAAGTTGTAATTGTCAGTAGTTATTAATTTTTATATGAAAAATCTCATCTGTACTAGTTTAGGCTCCTATCCATCTCCAATGATTACAAGTCTTTCACTTAATGTTTAGAATGTTTGATAAAACAGCATGGTGCTTGTGTATGCCCACAAGTATCACTGAAATAGCTGCACATTGGAGGAAGGACAATAAAATTAGTAACTTGAAACTAACAGAATTATTTCTGGAAAAAAAAAAAGAATGCAAACTTTTAAAATCAATTTGATTTGATAGATTTATAAATTTTTTTTTCCTTCAATCTTTTCCTGTAAAAAAAACTGGGAAAGCTTCAAATTTCTGAAAAAGTTAGATACACTTTTGGAGGAAGTATCAATTAAATGCAATAGTCCAGAGGCAGCACCTGTCACAAATAATTATTGATTTCCAAGAGGCTGAGAGGTTATGTCAGGAGAATAATCACTGGACACATGCTCTCTTTTTAGAGACAAGTCTCAAAGACTCTAGTCTGACAAATTATAGCTCTCATTATCATTTACTTTTCAAAAAAATGGTGAAATAAAATGAATATTCTCTAACTGCATCCCTCCTGTAGCTTAAAAAGGAGGATAAATCTGAGTTTTCCAACTATTTGAAGCTGAAAATATGTGAACTGAAAAAAAACTTCTCAAATTTCTGCTAACATGTATGAAATATAGTTCAATTATTTTTTCCAAAAAAGTTTTCACAAACCTCCATTTTAAAAAAGAATTCCCTGACCTCTCATTTGATACAGAAGATGTTTAAAGACATATAAAAAATGCTTTAATTCTGGAAAAAAACATACAAATATTTTATTTTTCATCTCTGGATTTGAACATGCTTAAAATGAAAGGAAATTCAACTATCTCTTCATTTGCAACAAACCCAGAATATACACAGGCTTGATGTGTAAGTTTGGGGAATATGGACAATACACTGAAAACAAAATTGCTGTAGATATTCTGAATTTGAAATGAAAGTAAGAAAAACTAACATGTATGCTTTAGATTTAGGTTGGTGTAACTGGGGGCAGAGTTTGAGTCTAGATTCTTCTTCTTCTGTGGAGCTGTTCATTTCTTTACAGAGATAACAAGATTTACAGGACTGGTCATATTTAAGGGTAAATTCAAGTGGAAGTACTGTATATTTCTGTATTTCAAGAAGAAATTCTTGCAAAGTAATAAATAATAAGTGGAAGGTTTAGCTAAGAAAGTCAGGGATCCTAAACAATGCAAATATAGATAATAAAAATATAATTTCATACAATTAAAGAAAATTAGGACCAAATACACATTCTGATTCCTTGAAATAAAGGTTTTGCTAATTAAGTAGGAGTGGCCTGAAGGTATGAGTTGAGTTTGGCTATTTTGTTAGAGAAGAGTAGGGCCTGACAAAGCAGTAGTGATAAATAATTGTGAACATTCTTTTGAATCCCATAGGAAATGCAAATGTCAAGTTTTAGAGAGAAATTCATTTTAAAGTATAAGAATAGTAACTTTTGTTTCTCAAAAATTCAGGCATATTCCAGAGACGCTAGCTGTAAAAGTAAGACTTTTATATAAAAATAGAATATTGGAATTGCATAAAAAGATACTAAGACTTTAAGACAGACTCTGGGAAATTAATATATAGTAACTGAAACTCCAGTGTAGAAACATATAGAACATGAGTATTGTGATGCTTCCCTGTTACACCAACATACTGGAAGGTTCACAGTGGAAATAGATTTTTATTGTTGCAGATTTCTTAACCTTTTTTTTTGTTGTTTTAAAATATTTCCTGATATTTCAACATCATTCTAAAATCAAAAGCTAGTTGCTTGCACACATATCTGCATGTCTTTCTATGTATGTATAACACTGTTTTGAATTTTCCTTATATGATGTGTGGAAATAGATGGCCAAGGTCTAAAATCCTATGTGATACTTTGAAAAAAATGATGCTCTTAGTACAATACCATTTGCTTACAAAGATGTACAGTTACACCATAACTGAAACTGGGTTTGCATATTGAAACTGTGGAATGGTGTAAAACCACACACAAATAAATATACTGTACATGTGCAATACATCATTACAAATTAGTTTCAAAACTTGATTTTTTCCTCAATTATCTCTGTTAGTCTATGTTCAGAACTCACCGACTCAGAAGTGTGGTTTTAATAAAAGAGACACTGCCCAAAAAATGCAGTGTTACTAAATAGCACTCTGACACATGTTCTGCCTCAAAGAAATACCTGGAAAGCGTGGTTTTAATAAAATATTGTTGTGACATAACTGTGCAAAGGAGCATTAAAAAATTCTGATTTCATAATCCTCTACCCTCTGTAATTCAAACAAAAATATTTTTGTACTTATCTGAAGTAGTCTTCTAGTTATACATTTCTCATAGTTTGGTTGAGAGCTTGTACTGTATGCCAAGCAAGTCCACAGTGACTTTACTCATACTTTAACTACTCCTAAAAATACAAATTTATGACCAAAAAATCCCAACAACAAACATCTGCAACAGTGTTAACAAATCTATCATCTAGTCTATCATCACATCACAGTTATCCTTTCTGGGGAGAGATGTGGAACAGACCCACTTGCTTCTTCTATAACATGGCTTTTCTCCCATCCTCTTCGAATTCTCCTCAGTTTCCTGCTTACACATGGCAAAAGTAAAATAATCTTACCTAGAATTACAATGGAAGGCAGAACAAGGGCAAGAACAAAATTTGGTGGCGTATAAAATCTGTAATACTCTTCTTCAAAAGCTCTTTTCCATCCATAAATCAGTACATGGAAAGTACTTATAAGCAGAGCAACGTATCCAAGGGTAGACTTTGAAAAAATGGAAAAAAGAAGAGATAGTAGTACTTGGTCTTTCACCTGACAGCTCCACCCCATTATTTTAACATTTCTGTTAGACAACATGTTAAAATCTAAGACCTGTGCACTATTTTAAATTAGCAATATGTGGTTTTAAATTCACATGTTCTGAAAACTATGGACTGAATACTCACCATGAGCATCTATAGGCCTTAATCAAAGCTGAAATGAAGATGATGCTTGCCCAAATTCTAAGTAACAGAAATCAGCATCAGGATATGCATGTGAATAAGGAGCAATCCCAGTGAAGTTACCGGAACATCAGTTGTGACTGGAAATTTGGTTCCCTGTTTCTTAACTATGAGGTTAGATGGCTTCCAAGATTCATTATTATGGAACAATGCAATTCTGCTGGAAGAGATCTGGGCCTAACACACCAATTTTTATCACCAAAAGGTGCAGTTTGCTTCTTCCTCACAACAGTGTACATGCGCTTGTCTGAAATTAGCATAAACCACTCCTTACCTTTCTCCCTCAGCTGTTGCCTGCTGTTTAATGGGAATATCTAGACTGTAGCAGGACTTGGGCATAATGGCACAAGGCAATGATGCCGTTTATCATAAACAGCTAGTGGTGGATGAAACATGAAGTAGAAGGTTCCCACAGCACTCTGCGGTTTTTTTTTGCCAATGGTTTCAGGGCCATGTGGGTATATTTTACATATGCTGCACTCTTTTTTGGAAAAGAACAATTTGCTCTCAAAATACTCAAAAAGGAACAGAACAGTCAGACAACCACTAGTGGATATGAAAGGGGCATACACAGCGTCTGAAGGGAAGTTCTGGTAAGGAATTTGGACAACAAACAATACTATGAAACCTGATGTTTAAGTAAGTTATTGCAGATTTTTGCTGGTATGACTGTCCTGAATCCCTTGCTGTGATATCACTGCCAGCAGGAAAGGGGCACAAGTGAATCATATCCCTTATTTCTTCATCAGGCTTACTGATGAGAACTATAACAGTTCTTGAAAAAGAAACAGGAGGGAAATGTTATACAGACTGTTCCCAGTATTTTTTTTAATTTAATCCTTATGTAAAATCCATCTGCAAACTACAGTTTTGAGGCATCTATGTACGTCTTTCTATCTCATGGTCAAAAGGGGAGCTAAGAAGCACATCAGCAGATTTATCAGTACATTTTGAACTAACAGCACAAGGACAAGAAAAGCATATGATTCACCTCTAATATGTTCTTTTTGTTGCCCTCTGGAAAGCTGCCAATGCTTCTTTGAAGTGTTGGCAGGGCATGCGCTAGTATGTACTGGACCATTTTAACCCCTCATCTAAAAATCTGGCAACAAAGACACTCCTATAGGAGCTTCTGTCAGCCATTGATGGTATTTTCTTTTACCAGGCCCTTAATTGCTGAATTTGTGTGTTGTACTTTTGACTAATAACAGAATGGTAGGGGTTGGAAGGGACGTCTGGAGATCATCTAGTCCAACCTTCCTGCTAAAGCAGGTTAACCTAGAGCAGGCTGCATATGAACTCGTCCAGGCAGGTTTTGAATGTAATTTTTGAATATAGTAACACTGCTTAGCTAGAAAGAGGATGTCCACCAGGCAACTCAGCATTCTGCAGTCTTTGGTTTGTTTAATCAGGGCAGATCTGCACTAGAAAGTTCCATTAAGAGCATTTATCCCAGCTTGCAGCTACTGACAATGACTTTCCCAGAAGTACAAGCACGATTGGCTGCCTCTGCTATTTAAGTAAAATCCCACTGCAGGAGCTTGTGTCAGTAAAAAAACCTTTGTGTTATAAAGACTTGATTTTTCTGTATTTGCAGATGTTGAAGGACTAGAGCAACAGCTGTACAGTAGTAAAATGAGGAGACTCAGAACTGACTGAAGCAGGCTTCAACAAAAAGTTACCAGCTCGTGCAGGAAAAGCCACTGCTGAGCAGCTGAATAGTAAAAGTGAAGAAAAATGTAAAAGTGAACAGTAGAAATAAAATCAGTTGGTAGCACTGCACCATACTATAAATCTTGGCCAGCAGTAGTGTCAGAAAGCCGTATTCCAAAATTGACCACTTCTATGGATGCTAACATGAAAGATGTTTCAATTATTGAGAAATAAATGATAACAGTGCTGTGGGAGTTATTAACTGCTACAAAGCAGTCTTTAATACTGGAAGGATGAGAGAGCTGCTGTGATTCAGGTATGCAAGGTTACCTTCTTCTGCACAAGTTTATGACTGGACAATGTGGAGGGGGTAATACAAGGATTAAAGACAATGGATTTACTGAAATGTAGTTGTGCTTCAGATGGAATATGCATATATTGCATTTCTGTCATCCTTTCCTGGCTGCTTAAGACACAAAAAGAAAGGGATGAATATGTCTACGAGAGCTAGATCACTTACACTGATGCTACCACAGGGAAGCAAGGAGAGGCACTAACTTTTTAAAGAGGATACTTTTTTAGGAGCAGGGGACTTTTGAAAGCAACAAGAAGGGATACTTTTCCTTTGCTGGCAAACTTACACTGGTGAGCGAGTAGCAGTATCAGTTGTAAGTCAGTCTTGGGAAGCCCTCTGCCTTGGCTCTACGATGGCTGCTGGGAAAAGGGGAAGAACATCTTTGGTTGCTTTCCTTCCTTATCTTCCATAATATTGTTTCTTGGAAGCCGAGTAGTAGATTAGCACATTTCCTATGGACTCCCCAATCTCTTAACCCTTCTCTAAGTCTTCCCTGTTTTGTTTCTTTTCCTTCCTGATCAAAGTCAATTTTTTAGCCACTGTAGGAGATTCCCAGCCAAGGCCACTGAAGAACTGGACAAACTGGGATTGTTTGGGGTGAAAAAAACAGGGTGTTAGAATAGTGGAAAAGATGCAGGAGAAAACCCCCTAAAACATTACCAGGAAAATTCAGAATGGTTGAATAGTTCCAAAAAATTTAAATACACAAAAGCTATTTTCCAAGGCCTACATTTATGCAAGGTATACTCAGATTCTTCCAGTAACCGGATATTGCTAAACTTACAAACAGGCTGTAGCAATTCTGACTGGAATCTTACTCATAACCTTGCTAAGTACTCAGGCTTCCTTCTTCTTTACTCTGGGGGAAAAGTATCCTATTCCTGTGGGAGAACCAAGGCAGGGCAGCTCTTCCTCAAAGTGTGTGCACAAGAAAAGTTTCAGTAATACCGTCTCCAAAAAACTTTACAATTGTGCTAGCAGACAAAAGGGATGTCTGCAAAAAGATCAGGTTCCTAATATGCAAATGGCAGACTTGCATAATTTGTGCTAAGAAGCATAAAGATTAGCTTTCAAAGCTAGTCTGCTCTGTCCATTGCCACTTCGATGTGCTTTGGACTTGAACTCTTAGACGGGAAAACAAAAGCAGTAGTCATTTATGCTTACATTATATATTTACAGTTTAACTTGCCGCAGAAGACTGAAGGACCCAGTGCAGCACTGTTTGCAGACAACCTTCTCCATTTCCTTGTATTTGATGTGAACACTCAAGGACTGGTTTCAATAAATGTCTTTTTTTGTTAGCAGTGTGTTGGTTTAGGCTTGCTATTCTGCCTGCTCTGGCAAAATACCAGTTCTTTTCTATTTCTTATTCAAATAAGTTTAGAAGAGAAAAAGAAGAGCACTGAAGTGACATTTAAGAATACTAATGCATTAGTTCATCAGCCTCAGCTTCTTCCCTGCTTCTTTCCTCAGTAAATTCCAACTCTGGGTCATGTTAAGATGCCTGCAAAGTTTTATGCTACGTTTCCATCATCTAGGATCTCCTACTGAGCAAACTCTTCACCACTGTCTAATTCTGTGGCTACTCCATCTGGATGTTTTAAGTGCTTCATTCTGAATCATGATGAAGGAATCAGGTATTTGTTTTGTACAGCTCTATAGTGCAGCAACTGCAAGTTTTCTGCTGGTCTCTTAGTTCCCAGTAGGGCTGACACAGTAACTTCCTTTTGCATCATTACTTAACCTTCTCATATATCACTTTACTCATATTCATACTCTGAGGGAATGACCAGTCCTTGCACTGCTTCTCCTCTCAAAGTCCTTTCCCCCTGATCAAGCAGGCTGGAATTTTTGAGGCTGCTGACACCTGTGTTGTTAAATCAGGCCAGACAAGATGGAGGCATCTCTAAAATAATTGGAGATACCAAAGACAGCAATGGTTTCTGGGCAAAAACATTCACAACTGGGGTTTCTTATTCTATTGAGAAGACTGTAGTAGAGGTCTGTTTAAACCACTGTAGGTAGGGGAGATGCTGCTCGAGGCTAAAAAATACTGTATATGTTCATAATTTGTTAATCCTTAACTCAGATTTTCCAAGTAGAACTCAAGACTGAGTATGTTTTAGTGATAAAATTCTTTAGAGGAGGCCAGATCCTTATTTACTGTACTGTATTTACTAAGATGAGCAAGCAGTAATATGTTGTTCTCAGTGGGAAATGCTGAGGTGAGAAACTAAGTGTGCTGACTGATTGATTCTTCATCTGTCAGATGTAAAACAAGTTCAGCAATTACTGTGGCATACTGTCTCAGATTCAGGACTAAAGCTAGAGACATACTGCTTTTCCCAGCTAAAAAAAAACCCAGCACTGTGATGATGGGCTAATAGTTCCACTGTTTGTCCCCAGGACTTAGACATTGGGAAAATTAAGTTCAAATTCACTTAATCATATTGTCCTTCAGTAGAAGAAAAATATAAAAGTAAGTATTATGATGTTTTATCTGTTCTACTTGCATACTGAGTACAATGAAGCTTGCACAGAAATTCAGACTCCTTTTACTTTAGTGAGGGATAACTGAAAGTCTATTTTCTGATTGAATAAGGCAAGAGGACTTTTTTGAAAGACAAGTAACTAGATGGAGAACAATGTACTTATATCCTGAGAAGTAACTAATGACAAAGTAAAGTACCTTTAATGATCATTAACTTTAAGGAAATTTTTAGTAGTTTAGTATTTTTTATGATTAAAAATAACAAGTGATCATAATTAATTACTAATAGCAGTTCTCTTCAGCATGTAATGCAGTATCAACTGTAACACTACCTCCAGAGCAAACAACTTGTCCCAAATTGAATTCCCCAAAATACTGACAGACGATTCATTACAGTTCATAATTATTTAAATTTGGAACAATTTTTACTTTATTTACAGTGGAAATAACTGCAGTAAATATGACATAATAAAAAATGCCCTCGTAGACACATCATTATGTGATTATTGTGTGGGTTTTGACTCAGTCACATGCCTGAAATTTGAGTAAGGAAAAATAAGATACAAATGCTGCGTTTGTGGCTGGAAGTCATTACTGGATAAAGACATCACCTCACTCATGACTGAATATGTATTTCTCTCTTCTGCACTAATGTTTTACATCTCCCAACAGCAGTGCTATTGGTCTTATGCAGAGAAGTCTGGATGGCAGGGATGTTGTAACAACACAAAATTGGTACTCACTCCCTCTGAAGGCTCAAAACCATGAGCAAGAATAAAATGTTCTGTCAGGGGAACTCTAATTTGAAAAAGAATTCAGCAAACTTTTTCCAGGCCTACCTGGAGTGTTCCAATAATGGAAACTTGAGGGGAGGATAGGACATTACAGACAGAAGACCTCTAAAAACTACCACCAAAGGAGTGTTCCCTCTCGCTCCATTTCAACTGTCTATAAATTATGAAGTGCAACTCAAGCCCTGAACAGTAAAGTAAGTGCCTGTACTCTGAAGGCAGGAATTTGTAAACAGCAACAGGACTTAGGCAATATTATTACAGTGGCTATGTTGAAAAAACATTAATCAGAAAAGACTTAGTTGAGAATTGTACTGAATCCAAAGTTAGAGAACAAAACAAAACAGCAAATCCCAAACCTGCATGTATGCACTTAAGAAAATTTATCACAAGACTGAATCCTAATGAAATTTCTTTAACTGACTGCTACCTAAGCCGAATACTGTTTTGTCTGGAAGCAAACATTACGCTGTTTATTAAAGCCTGTATTTCTCAGTATTTTATGCTAGTTAGGCCTGCCTGTTGTAGATATTTATCTGAGGAAAGAGTGCAGCAGAAGGCATGCCAGGACCTGGAAAAGCCTCTGCTTTCAATAAACAACGCTTCATATTTTACTGAAGGGTATTTTCAGCAAATGGGAATAACACAGCTGAGAGCTGTATTAATTCCCATGCAGTGGAGGGGAAGCAAAACTCAATCAATAACACCATGGCTGTCAGAGGGCTGTGCAATAATAATCCTGCAAGACAAATTAAGTCTTCAATTTTAACAGTTGTGTGCTTCTACATAAAGTAGTATCTCATCAGTATCATTGCCTTTGTTGAGTTTGTCCAAATTTATCTAATTTGAATTTAGCAAGAAATGGAAAAGGAATAGATTCATGCTTGTTTGGTCTTAGCTATATTGGTTGTTTAAAACTAAGAAGTGTAAAATGCAAATTCTTGTTCTAACACTCATTAAATAATTAATGTGCCTTCATAGTAATACATCTGCTGAGTAAGGATATGCTGTTTTTATTAACTTACCGGAGAGAGGAAGAAAACCCACCTCTCATCATGTTGCAAAGTGCTTTTGATCATGATTATAATCATCAAGTAATTCTTAACAACAAAACCCCCTTATTTACAAATTAACACACCTGAATGAAACTGAACTCTCTCCAGTTTAAGGCACTGTTTACTGAAGGGATGGAAGTTACTGCCAACAAAGAAAGCAATCCAAGACTCATTATTCCAAAGGAGATATACATTTCAATTCTCCACACTTCTTCCTCATCCCAAGAATTTTCAACATTTGCATGTACCTGATGAAAGAGCAGAAAGAAAGCACTTTATTCTACAAAATATTAAAAATATCAACAGAAGTTGTTCTGCGGAGTAAAAGTCTACAGTCACAGGGCAACTATAAAATGGGGTCAAATATTTCAGAGGTTTCCTCATGTCTTGGAGAAAAACAACTATTTTCTTACTGCTGGTATTGGCTCTTGTTAGATTAAAAATATGTCAAACATGGGAACTTAAATGAGTTGTTATAAGAAAATGTAACATTATATACTATTTATGACAATTGTGTTATAAAACTAGATAAGTATGTGCATTCTTATGTAGAAAAGTAGCGGTCTTCTTCAGACCCTGGAGACTTAAATTCTGTAACATAAATTGAGTAAACCTGCTATTTGTTTTTAGTTTGTTATATTCAGAAATAGTTTAGCATAATTTCCTGGTTTTGTGTCAGCTCTCTATGATTAGTCCAAGTTATTTTGTCTCTTTCACTGTTGACATCAGATACATCCAAGATTGTTCTTGTTGGAGACCTTTACCAGAAAAAATAAACAACCCAGGTCCTTAACAATTAAGAGGCTTGGATATTCAATTGTTTTTCTGCTTTCAGGTGAACTATTGTGATATGGCATGTCTTGAAAGAGGTTCTCTAGGAATACTGAGAAGCAAGAGTTTTCTAGTATTATTAAAACCAAGATAAATTCTTAGTAGAAGTATCAATGGGTCCTTTACTAAGTGTGAACAATTACAGTTTCTTGCTGCTTTTTATAATTTTGCTCTTCCTGACTTTCTCTTAAATTCAATTTTTCATGCTAGCCCTTTTAGAATTTGTGGACCCAATCCCTGTTAATTTGTTCCATCTGATTTGATTTCTTCAGTTTTCTTTCTGTTCCATCACATCTATCTTGCCTGCCGATTTTATGTGCTGAATGGCAATGCTGCTTTTCTGGCAATGCTGCTTTTCTGCCACTTAAAGGAGACAATAAGCTACCTCACTGAGAGACAGGAGCATCAGACCCTTTTCTAAAGGATGACAGATTTGCTGGAGATTGTTTCAGGGTTATGCAAGACCAATTGCTCCTGGGAACTATGAGTCAATCTCTACTGCCTGCAATAGATGATGTTCACAGAATTTTTAATAACTGTTTTTACCACTGGTCCAAAATGTTACAAAGTAACAGCATTTTCATTTTGTAAACATATATGTATCTGTAAGCATTATTACAGTATCTACCCTTAGAGTTTTCACACTTGTAAATGTACTTATGGTATACATACTTCCCCCAGATGTTAAGCAAACAGAGAGGAACATACCTCGGAAGTTTCCTGCTGTTGCTCTTATCCTGTCTATCCTACAGTCTCCTTGTCTATATTACTAGCATGGATTTAAGTATGACAGAGCTTTGATTCCCCCTACCACACAAACTTGACTGCAGCTTGACCCACAAGCTGAGTATAATGCCCAGATGTTCATTTTAGTCTCCCTTCTTGTTCAGCACTAGCAATGTGTAACATTCTCTGCTGAAAACAGTGAAACTGATGAAGAAAACACGTATCTTGCATTCATGAGCTATACACATACAGCCAAGGCATTTTTGGCTTACTGAACTGAAGACTGCCTTACCTGTTGATAAGCCATATTGAGGAACAAGTATCGCTCCGATCTCCTCATAGGTAAGCAGAGGCTGTATGCTACATGCACTGTTGCAAAGAAAAAACTGAGCAGTCCCAGCTGCTTTCGACACTGAAGCCAGTTGTTCAGCCAAGGTGGAAATCGCCTATACTTAGTACCGTAGTAAAGCTGATAGGCGGCTGCAATAAGTCCTGATAAATACACTAGAGAAAGTAATGTGATAGCAACAATTGGTAGAGTCTTGTTGACGATCTCAATGGGGATCTTGTAAAAGTCACTCTGCTGATTTCTCATGTATGGATGGATTACATCTCTGACGAAGGAATAGATGAAGAAAAATGTTGCCAGGCTAATGGCAATCACTACAGGCCCCTTCCACAGTGTGAACAGTCGCAGAGGTAAGTTTTCAATCTCCCTTGAAGATGACAATGCCCCCAAATCAACAGGAATAAAACTGAGCTGCCGGGCAAGCTCAATAACTTGATGGCGAGCCTGAACATTGTTACTGCATATATACACCTGTCGGGAAAGTCAAGTGAATTGTCTGTTGTTAGAGAAAAAGACTCAAGCATAAAAAAACCCCAAACAAACAAACCACAAAAAAACCTTAAGGGCCTCCAGCTCAAAATCACAGCACTGCTGCTAAAATTGTACACTGTTATCACAGCTTGTATCACCTAGATGAGAATGAAACTACAGGTGAAGCCAGCCAAAGTGAGAACAGGCACACTGATACAGCAACAGAGTAACCAAAACAAAACTGGCTTTTTCTTGAAGTTAATAACTGTGAGATGCCCTGGTAATCTGCACACTGAAACCCTCCTCACCAAAATGTCTGTGGGGCTGGATTGAACTTGAAACAAAGGCTAAAAGCATTTAATAAAATCATAAGTCTCTCAAAAATACAGAAATCTTTAATGATATGAGTTAAATGGCTGTAGCATTAACAATGCAAAGCAAAGAACTGTGTAATCTCTCCATGTATAACAATTTTAGCTTGATTTCACCATCCAGATTTCTGCAAAAATTGAATGTTTAACAGAAAGGACAAAAAGTGGCAGCCAAATAAGAGCTCCTTCTAAAGACCAGTTTATTCCATAGCAAAAGAAATGCGCTGCTACAAAGGACTCCAAAGTTCCTTTAAAATTTACACTGGGCTATAGTTTGTCCAACACTGTTCACTGATCATCTGCATTAGAGCAAACATGATCAATTTTGACAGAAGTTAATTACTTACAGTGCAGTGCTATTTTGAAAGGGGATAAAAATAGTACAGTGAAGTTATTTTTTAAATTATGCTCATTCTATATCAATTGCATTCCATTTAAAGTCTACCTGAAGTGCCAGAAAACTCAATTTAGTCTCCAGTAGTCACGTTGCACCAGTTATTTCTCATGTATTTCCATAAAGCCATGAAGGACTGCGTTCTTGCATAGGCTTAAATCCTTTGTATCACTTCAGCAAAGCATGAAAAACATAAAGCTGGCTTTTCTATATGCAGGGTGGATTTGGGGAACATACTGGGAAGGAATTGGAACATGATGTACCCAAGCAGTCCTGGATCAAATGAATGATCACTTAGAAACATATGCGCCTCCTTCTGCTTCCTCATATTTATTATTTTGGGGGTATTCTAAAAGCTACATAATTTCTTTCATCCACTTTGCTGTTACATTAAATGCAAGCATTTTTAGAACAGTTAACTCCTGAGCCCTGGGATCAGGACCTCAGATTTCACTGTTCACCCCATGTAAAACAACCACACTGAAACTAAAATATACTGGGAAAGACTGCCTCTTGTCCTTACATAAAGCATAATAATAAAAATTAACCTATTTCCTACAAAAGATGTTAAGACCCAACTCCTCTGTCTGCAAGCATCTAAAGGCCAGCTGTTTAGTCTAAGCTAGCATCCACCTTCCCTCTGCGATCTTTAAAGATAAACAGGCATCACACAGGACAATTTGGACTACTTACTCTGTATGTCTTACCATGGGATGAACTAGACTCAGAAAGTTTTACTGGCTACTAAAAATGAAACTAAAGGCCCAGCATTTTAGGTACAGGATGAATTCCATGAGTTCCGGGTGCTTCCATTCAGTTCCTGTCATTTTCAACTTACAAACAAGTTAAATTAATACAAATATAATAATTACCTGTCTGCTGGCATCCTTTGGTCCTAACTGCAGTGACCAAGCTGAAATGACATTGAATCCTTTGACAATCAGGGAATCTGGGAAGAGTGATGCCAAATACTCTGCATTGGAGTCCGGATATTGGTCTACTCTTGTATTATTGCTGACATCAATAAGGATTTTACCAGTGAGTAAATGTTTGAGGTCCCACAAAGAGGTGTAATGTTCTCTGTGTATGGCTACAAAAATGATGTTTGTTTTTGCTACTGCATCTTCATGGTGAGTGACATCCACCACATGGGGAAAGAATTCAGCAGCAAGTTTAGGGTTTCTGCTTCCTACAACCACGTGGAACCCGCATCTGATAAGTCTTATTGTCAATGACTTAGCAAAGTCTCCGCTTCCAATGATGCCTATTGTGATCTTATTGGCATCCTTGATGCCGTTGGCAACATTTGGTAGAAAAGTTTCATTGAGGTTCTTAGGACTTCCCATCATAGAGATTGATTCCATACTTGCAAGACACCAAACCTACAATGATTTCCTCTGGGGAAAAAAAAAAAAAACACAACAAAAAAACACAAGAGAAAGCAACAGAAGGAAAGATGCAGCATCATGCAATTTTATGAGACATCAAAATTCATAAAGACCTCTGGAAGCAAAATCTGTGGTTCTAAGCTTCATGTTATATTTTCTCCATAACAAAATATGTGCTAATCAATTTTGTCTTGCAATATAAGAAGAAACGTAAATTAATTCAAGCACTTCAATAATACAGTTACAGAAGTAAATCATATTTTTTCCATCTTCTCCTATTTACTATCTTCCACTGCCGCGGAATACCGGACCACAAGATAACCTTGTGCTCCTGAAACTAATGGTCAATGGAATAATGCAAATAAACACGTAAAGAAAACTGGGTAATTATGGCAAATATTAGAAGGCAGAGCTAGCTGGCCTGCGGCTGGCATCAGAACGGTGCGTTCATGGAGGCTAAATTCCATTAAAAGCTTATGCAGGTTATTATCATGGTATTCTATATTGGCTGGGAAGGGAGGGATGCAAAAGTCTCAATGCTACCACCATGGCAGCATTGTCGTGGCTCTCACCATGACAGACCTCCATCTGCCACACTCACCTGTCAGCCTGCGAAATGAGCTGCCCACATGGATCCAACGGCAAAGACAACAAGGGAAATTTGTCAGGGCCTATTCATGAGATCACTAACGAGAGTGCTAAGTCAGAGTGCTAGGTCTGGCCATGGATGTATAAGGATTAACTGTGGATACAAAAATAAAGGATTCAAGGCCATGCGTCACAAATACATTTACCAGAATTTTCTGACCACGCAGAGAAGACGAATCCTGGAGACAAACACATGGGATAGCATTCCACAAAAAGCTAAGGGCAGGAAGAGATAGATTTCATACAATAATAAAACAGAAGATAGCTCTAGGACTCAAATTCAGTGCAGTAATGGAGGCTTTGAAGAATAGCAGGGTCTAAGGCTCACAAAAAATTGAAAGAAATACCACTATAGCTTTGGAGATAAGAGGTCACAGAATTGCAGCAAAGCTGTAACAAAAAGACATAAAAAACCAACGTAACAACCCCAGGGAGGGAAGTCTTCACATGAAACCACATTTAAGACATAAGTGGTTCTGCACTGTAGAACTGGAATGATTTCTGAAAATGGAGGAAGCAATGAGGAAAGGTAGGCTAAGATGGATAAAAAGAGAAACCATGAGGTTGCTGTCTTGGGAGCAATCAGCAACAGACTACATAGAAAGGAAGAGCTGAATGGACCTCCTCTGGAGGCACCATCCAAAGAACTGATATGATGGTAATTAATTACCAGTGGGAGACTTTACACAGCCATTGGCTAGGAATGGAGTACATGTGGTGAACAACCTCCCGCAATTAAAAGTAGCTTTGTGCTTCAGAAATTGGAGGAAGCTACTAGAAGAATGGGATCTTTTCATTTCAGCTTTGACTACAAGGGAAGAACTCACTGAAACTGGACTAAAACACTGAAGATCAAAAGCAACACATGAATGTGACCACAAAATCAGTACCCTAAGAAAAGATTCTAACAATCAAGCCTCCTGGCAGAGGCAGATCACATACATTTTTATGCATGCACTGAAAAAACATTGACTTCTTTCTTACCACATGATCTGAAATATATCTAACACACAACCGAAATACCAGTATTTCCTGTACCATGATGAGTCCACATCCAGGAACATGAGAATAGCTGTATTTTGATCAGATAAGACATATACATCAACTGGGTATGACAGAACACATATGCTTTCACCATGTGATTAGACACCCATTTCAGTTCATGTCATGTGACAAGGGGGCTGCAAAACTTTGGGATAGAAAGAGAACTGCCATGAAGCAATGGGCTACCAGTACCATTTGACCATGCTGTAGCCTACTTTCAGTTTTGTCCAAAGGATCCCTAGTGGAGTGAGCATCAAGGATTTGGACATGATGAATTGCCCTAGTGAGCGCAATTTGATCTATTGGTCAAACCTTCTCATTGCCTATTTTAAAGAGAATAGACTGTGAGGAACAGAATAAAACTAACAGACTTGATAAAAAAACCTTGGGGAATAGGCAGACATGACTCTAGGTCAAATAATTTGAGAGATGGAAGAGATCAGAGATGGCAGTTGCTGAAAGGGACTATATTAAATGCACAACAGCAATTCAGAGGAAAGAGAGTGTATGACTGTTTTAACTGCATCAGGACAGTTTTAGTGACCTGAACAATTATACAAAAAGTAAAAAAAAGCGGGGGATGTGCATGCCTAAGGAACGGTATAAAAGGACAGTGCTATTGTGTAAGGATAAATATCAGAGCAGCAGTGATACAGAAGTGAGTTATAACTAGTGAAGGACATAAAGGGTAACAAGTAAGGGTTCCAAAAATACAACAAAAGACAGAAGGCGAGGCTTATAATTTAAGAAGAAAAGGAACAAATTACAGGTGACACAAAGTACGACAAAATGTTAAATGTCTTCTTTATTTCAGCCCTCAGGAGAAAAGTTAATTGTGAATAGGTATTTAATCAAATTCTTTTAACAGGGAGACAGAAGGTGAGGTCAAAGTGGAAAAAAGTAAATTATGAGTAAAGGATAAAGTCAAAGATAAGATAAAGATTTTCAAGTCAGCAGACACAAAATCCACCCTAGATGCTTAAAATTCAGACTGATGTAACATCTTGAGAGCTCAAAGAGTATGAGAAAGGCAAACAAGCACCTACCTCTAAAAGAGGGGAGGACAACAACTGAGGAAAGTAAAGACTTGTTAGCCCAACTTCAGCCTCTGGACAGATTTTACATCAAGTTATTCAGCAATCAATTAGTAAATAGATGGGAAGCAGATGATAAGAAGTATCAAGGTGGGTTGTTCAGGAACAGATTGCAACAAATCCAACCTTATTTTACAAAATATCTGGCTTCACAGATATAAAAAACAGTAGAAGTGACATACATTTGACATCTGCCCTGAGATAAGCTAAGAAAACGCTAGGGCCAGAAGGCGACACAGATGTCAAAAACTGCTCTTGGAACAATGACAGCGGAGGAGAAGAGCGAGCGAGCAGAAAGCCGGGCAGTCTGTACTTGTGACCACCCGCTCGGGCGGGAACTTACGGGGCGAGGGCCGAGGCGCGGGGCTGGCCGGGCGCAGGCCGGAACCCCTCGGCAGGCTGGCGGGCGGCGGCGCGGCGCGGGTATCGACCCCAGAGGAGACCGGCGGGGCCCAGGTGCTGGCCAGCATCTCCAGCTGCAACGACAACATCGCCGGTGACAGGAGCGGCGACCCCACCGCCTGACCGGTCGCCGCCACGGGCAGAGCTGGGGCGGCGCTGACAGGCCCGGCCGCCGCGGGGCGAGGCGCCCAGCTCCGCGACACCGCCGGGCACCTCGCGGCTGCGGGGTCTCGGCCGCCCCCGGCCCCG
>JAVSBS010027597.1:0-12130 GCA_033124195.1 Coracias cyanogaster
AGGATTCAGCTATGAACAGCTTCTAGTTCAAGCTGGCTGTCAGCAGCAAAGGAAAAGGTGACTGCACGATGACAGCTGTGTTTTAGACAATGACAGTGGAGGAATATAATGCTTCAGAAAATTCACAAATACATAAAACCCCTTGAGCTGAGGAAACTGAAGAGCCTCTTTTTTTGCAGCTCCCTCCTTATATTTTGAGTAATTCTCCTTGCCTTTATCTGAAAATGATTATTTTCAGAATTCTTTCAGACTTCATTGCGATTTCAAATCATATTTGATGATCTGATAGTTCGCTCACCCTCACCTGATCTGATGTGCCTCTACTGACAGCACTCAAACCAGATCTTTGGTTTAGGTCCCTGTTTGCAATGGAGACCGAAGCAGAAATCTTAATGCACTTCCCTGTTTATGAAGGGCATTTTGCAAAGGGAAGAGAAAAACTAAAAGTGAACAAGGATGCTAAAAACCTGTTGTTAAATCCAAAATTGTTCACATGAAGAACTCTCTCCCAGCAGAAGAAACTGGCAAGAGGGTGCAGTGCTTGGAGTGCAACAAGGTAGGACACAAGGAAACTTGTCCTTTTTTTCAGCTATCTGGCTTATTTGGGCCACTTATAAGTCACTTTGTCTCTCATTGACTCAGTTCCTCTGTTTCTACTCTCTACCTCTTTATCATTTTGTCAGGATAAAACACCTTGCAAATTGCTTGAACAATAAGTAAAAGGACCTTAATAAGCACAGAAGGTCAATACATTTTATACTAGATCCCTGTGATCAGAATAGCTTTGGAAACACAGAACTCTTACAGAAGTCATGGTATCAAAGTTATGCAAAGACAAGTCATACAAATAATTGCCGCTAATGCTAGTATGCAAAGCGGGGCATCGAGGCACCTGACATGCAATAACCATTTCTGAAAAAATCCCCTCTAAGTTCACATACAGCAGGATAAAAAAATCTCTAAAAATAGATGACGGGAATAGTTCATCATTTAGAGATTGTTGCGGCTATAGAAGCCACTTCTGAATTCCCCTGGGGATTTATAGATATGGCCTATACTGGAATATAATAGATTAGTATTTTGTGATTCAGCAGCTGATGTTAATAAACACTTATACTGTTAATGCTGCTGTCACAAGTAATGACAAAAATCTCAGCAGTGAGATGCTACAGCACCTATTGCTTTCATTAATATCACTGTGCAGTGCATATTAGGGCTTTCTCAGGTAGGAAATTGTTATTAAAATGTCTCGTGTTAACAACCTGCAGGCCACAGCTGGCCCAGGAGGCTGACCTAGCAAAACCAGGACAATGATAAACTGCTGTTCCTTGGGGTTTTATCATTTCCATTCTTAAGGCCTTTCTGTGCATGGTTTGGTCATGGAGGTAGCAGAACTAGATTGATTTAGGAACAGATTTAGCCAGACTAATGGTGAAATTGTCATTAAACTAGCTTGGCATACCTCTTCACCTCTGTCTCTAACACACATGCTAAAAAACACCGCCATTACATTTACCAGAGTCCAACATAACTGGAACCACGTCAATAGTCTTTGCAGAAAAAGCTCGCTACGACGCCTTTCTAAGAGGCATATGATTATCCTGGAATCTCTTAATGAGTCTGCAGCCTGGCGCTTGTCCAATGAGCAGGTCAACTGGTCAACATTTGCAAGAAATCCTGAATTTTGTTCCAAATTTTGGTTCTCATGGAGCTTGTAAGATCTTTTCCCTGTCCTCTTCTTCCAAATCTGGGGTATGCCAGTTTCCCAGTTCTGCTGGTTAATAAAGATCTGAAAGCACAGTTATTACTAGGAGGCTTACACATACCAGCAAATGGATATGTCTGAAAAGTGAGAACCTGAAAAGACAGAAAGCAGATTTCTATAGACAGTATTGCCTTATGCTGATTTTAAAAGAAATGTGGAGGGTTTTCTTGTTTGGTTTCTTTCCACAAATCAAAGAGATTCTAGAAAGAGTGATTAGTTTCTTTTCTTCTCCACAGCAGGCAATGCATGTGAAGTCCTTCCAGAGTCTTGTCACCAAAGTCTTCGTTAGCTACCTGCTCAAGTCTTTAGAGGGCTGCAATATATATATTTTTGGAAGATGTGATTATATGTTTGCAAATCCAGCATGTTGTGTGGCTATCTGTGCAGGGAGACATTATACATAACACTTCCAGAAAGCATTTCCATGGTGGCAAGAAAAAAGTTGGAATTAACAAACCAAGATTTCCTAGGCCAAATTGTTCAGGATTAGCCCCTCAGAATCTGTCTCTGCTGTAGGCTTAACTCAAGTGAGCAGCAGATCCAGGCAGAGCAGGCACAGCCATAT
Organism: Coracias cyanogaster; assembly: GCA_033124195.1. NCBI lineage: Eukaryota > Metazoa > Chordata > Aves > Coraciiformes > Coraciidae > Coracias > Coracias cyanogaster. The sequence continues at coordinate 2,331 of JAVSBS010027597.1, forward strand.
CGCAGGGCTCTGCTCATGGGCCATCACCCACCGCCACCCTTGTCTCCCTTCCTGTGAGAGAGGAGGTCAGACGGACGGAGGGGAAGAACTGTACAAGCGTTTTGGCTGTCGTTTGTGTTTGGTGAAGAAGCTGTTATCAGTATATCCCACAACTCTCAGCATTATGCTAACCCAAGCTGCTCTGTCATTCATTTCCAGCGCACCATGGACCATAACTAGAAAGGCCTCATTTGATATGGATTTCCTGCAAAAAGCCCCTCTCCAGGTTGCCAGTGTGACTGTTGACAGCACAAGGATTTAGGGTTACAACTCAGGCTAGCACAGTCCAACGGAAATGCTCAGCTGGGCAGGTCTGTAGTTGTGGACACGTCAGGGATTTGGGCATTAGCACCCAGCCAGGAGCCCAGTGAATCCTCAGGGAGGTCTGGCCTTGGAGCTGGTCTTGGAGCTACGAGTGCACAGACAAAAGGGGATATCTCCAGTCCCTGTCCTCATCTGTCTTCTTATCACGGCTTGCTGGCTTTCTGCACAGACACGTCCCCCACGCCCCAGGCAATGCCCCTGTCTCAGGAGACATCTATAAACCATTTGCAGACCCTAAGCGAATCCCTTTTAGCGTTTATGAATTTGCGTTATCCCGCGTATCCAGGATGAGCCTGCGGTCTCCTTCCCCTGCGCCTTTCTCAGTAGCCAAGCTGTTTAATAGACAACAGCGTGGCTTCTAGAAAAAAAAATAGGGAAGGATTACATGTAGGCCCAGAATGAAAGAGTTCAACTGGGAAAGACAATCTTCCCCCAGCAACCCCTAAATTATTCTTAGCTCTAAACCAGATTTTCAGCATGGTGGGAGGAAAGCTTTGGGCCCCTCAGTGCAAGCTTGATAACAGTGTGTGAATCACACGCCAGTGGACCTGGCTGAGAAGCTGCTATCTAAAATCGCAGCCTCCTCAGTGCCAGAAGCATCCCAGTTGAGGCTCACCCAGGATTAATCTGCAAGGACTAAGAAAGAGAAGGAGCCATGACAGACATGGTAATACAGCATCTCCCATGCAAAAAAGCCCTCACCCCCTCCAGCATTCTCATAACCAAATGCACACCTTGTTTTGCACTATAAAGAGCATGGGAATGAAATGTGATGATGAGACGTAACGAGATGCATGTATAAGAGCAGCTGTGGACAGGCAGTGAACACAAAAAGAGACATGTACATGTGCACACAGGGAGGAAGTGGCAGACAGGCACATCTAGCAACAATAATCATGACAATAATTAAGTTCTGTTTTCATTTTCCATCCTGCATGCACCTTTCTGTATCTGGAGCAAATAACCAGGCTTTCTATTCAGATTCTTGTAGCTAGACTCCAGTGAGCACTGTCAAAAATGTCCACTAATGTCCACTTAAATCATTGGGCAAGCTTACCTCGTCTGTCTTCCTGCTCCTTGTATTCTGCATTTTTTTATTAACAAGGAGAAGGCTGCATGGGAAGCCTACAAGAATGCATTTTACAGAGAATCTTGGAAACAGTCTGGAATTCACTTTTCACAATCCATGGCACACCCAGTGCTAAAAGCTCCTTTCACCTTCTCAGGAATCAGAAGCAATGCGAGACCTGCCTCTGTCTCTTACACTTGCAAAGTTAGTATCAGCAAGCTTCAGATCAGAAAGGACTTGGAGAGATTGCTGGGCAAATAGTTTCAAATGATAAACAATAGAGGGTAAATAAATCTGTCTGGACAGTGTGTCAGTAGAGAGGTAATATTTGTTCACTAAAATCTCTTCTATTGACATGCTGCAGCTAATCAGCATTAGAGGCAAAAAGCTGTCATCTAGCACGTCCTCCTCTTTTAGACAGTTCCCAGCACTAATTGCAGCAGAGGAGCATTCCAGACTGGAATCCCCTGGCTTTTCCACTCCTTACTTAGAGGAACTTCAAGCCTGTTCAAAATATTAGAGGTTTTCTCATTTTTCTGCAGTAACACTTCTGTCCTTTTGCCTTTTTGCGAGGCCACAGATCCACAGCAACAACCCTTCAGCTGAGAGGCTGCTGGAAGCTGAACCGATGATAGCAGATGCAGAAACAGATTTCCCTTGGGAAAGAATGTCAAGTCAGTCTGACAGCTGTAGTGGCAAGTACTAGCAGTGTTCATTGCCCTTGTAAATCCTGGGGATAAACATCCCTAAAATGTCAATGACTGACGGTGGAGACTGAGTGGAGCCTAAGTGTGGTAGCAGACAGTGCACATTCCTGTGCTCTGAATAAACTGGCAGTGAAAGATCATTTGTATTGGGCAGGGTGCAGCTGCCTACAGGTGGCACAGAGCTCATGGGCAGGCAGCACTGGGGTGGGCAAAGACGTTTCTATATCCACACGTGATGATGATCAGTGTTCATTGACTCTTTTACTCCTTTATATTTGTTACTGTCCAGGTGGATGCTTCCTCTAACCGAAGCAGAGATCCTTTCTGCAGAGCGCAGCAGTAAGAGCTGTGCAAACACTCCAATGTGGATATGATTCATTCCTGCTGATGGAAGCAAACCCATGGCATAAGAGAAGCAAATTATCCATCTCTCTCTCACCATGGCATGGAGGTCTCTCCATGCTCAGGGGGATTTCTAGTCTGGTTTTGCTTCTATTTGAAGGAAACATTTACTTTGCTCCCCATGCTGCCGCCTTGCAGGAGAAGGTGTGCTGGCTGCACACCCTCTTCCAGACTGGGAAATGTGCCTACCATGCTGAAACCACCCTCTCGGCAAACTGTTCCTCTCAGCCAGCCTCCCTGATACCACCTTTGTGCCCTTTCTGCTCTAGGGGCAAGGAAATGACTGATGGGACAACAACAACAACAGGGGAATTTCAGTGGTGAAACCAGCAGCCCGATTATCACTGCTACTTTTTACTCATGCCTGGATCATCTTGCAGTGGTTTCTATGACAACAGAAAAATTATTTCTTAACATAAATCAAGTTTGTCAGACTTATGCTTAGCACTTGCCGAAGGCCAGATAAGCAATTCTGAGACCAAAAGCAGACAAACTGATCCACTCTATGAAAATGGAGCTACCAAGGATCTGAAATAGAAAAGATCTCTTGCCTTCCTAGGGAAATTTGCTTTGAGTATTGAATTGCAGTTGTTCTTTTATATTTTGAGGAAGAAAAACATGAGTATAGCGAATATAATTAATTAATACACTTGTCTTTTAAATGCAGAGACTGGGATGAATCAGCTGTGCGATTATTCAGCACATAAACACCATAGGAAGAGGAAGAAAGAAGGTTCACAGAAGCTCCTCTTTAAAATGTGGAGGGATTTCTGAAAATCACATTCTGTGCCTGTTTGATACACAGGTCCCCAGAGTGCAATCCTCTTAAGTTTGCTTTTTGCTTGCACACTCCTTTTGTCCCCTGGCATCTTTTTATTAGACCCTAAATGTACTGTTATCCTTGGCAGAGTGGAAGGGCTATTTCACAGACCATTCATCCCTATTGCATGTGTTTCTGCTTTATAGTGATGAGCTTTTTAAAAAAAGTATACATTTCTTTACAGCCTGAGTGATGAACAGTAGCATCCTGTATCTTTTTAATCTAGAATTAGCATAATATTTAGCTATGACAAAACTCTTTAAGAAGCCTAGTGCAATTTGTAGCACTGATACAGCTCTTGGTTTTAGGCAGTGGGTTACTCTTGTCAACCTAAAAGCCGTGGTTAATGGCCTGTTTTAGTCAAGCGATCTCTGACCAAGGGGCTGTCCTGACCATGCTGAGGAGGAGAACAGATGCCAGGCCTGGGTAAGGAGGATGGTCTGCAGTACGCATCGCTTTCTGCCCACAGCACAACTCCTGCCCATCTCAAAGGGAGCTTCACAGAATGAGCAAAGGCAAAGCCTCGTCTTTTGCTGCAGCAGGTAATGCACCGTTTATTATTCTCCTACTCTGTTAGTGCTGGATTCAGAAGAACTCAGTAGGAGCAATCTCTTCCCTTCCTTCCCAACTTCCTTTCTCTGTTTCTGCTCTACTTCCTTCTTGGCATCTCTCCTTTCTTCATCCTCCTCCTTCCAGCAATTCCAAACCCAGTCTCAACTGCATCTTGGCTTCACTTCCATTCCTCTCCATCTGCTAAAATGTATATATCAAATACTGACATTTACAATGGTGTCAATGAGGTTTTGAGTCAAAGCCTGAATGGAAGCAAGCAGTTTGGGCAGCGTTTACCTCTCATCATTATTGCTTCAGACTATTTTCAGACTTGAGAAAGGAAATGCTGCACAAGTTGTGTCCTACTAGGAAGATTTCCTGAACAACCATGATGGCTAGGAGCATTTTTTTTTCTTTAATGGAAGCTTAAATGCCAAAAAGTATGGTGGTTCCATGTTGTTAACTCAGGAAGCAAGCGAATCCAGTGTTTCAGGAATCCTGTATCAAAGTAAACAGTAAACTGCAGTAAAGTGAATATGTAAGTCTTTTGAAACAGCCACATATGCATGATTGGGAGTGGGGCTGCATGCTTAAAGCTGGAATCCCAGAGCAGTTCAGTATGATCTGGGGTGGGGGTGCCCTCCACCTTTCCTTAGCTGCACTCCCCATTCTTCTCCTCGCTGATGTTTGTCTGGTAGGTCAGCTCAGACTCCGGCAGAACTGCAGCTTCACTGGGGATTTTAAAATCACAGGCCTGACAGATGTAGCCATAAAAGAACCAGTGGTCTGTCAAACCTGCTTCAGAAGTACTGTGGTATTAGGGGTGCTTAAACTTACAGCCCTGTTTGCCATTTCTTGTCTTCAATGTATTGACTTCTACTCCTTCTCCAAGCTGTTTGCTATGCATCGTACTTTCAGTTTAGTAGAGGTCTTAAACAGATTTTGTCAGCTCTGGATGTCTGGGTAAGATAAATTTCTCCTGCTGCACACACTTGATTTTCTCTGTTTATGAGATGCCCATATATGGCTATTTGGATCTGAGCTGCACAGACATTAGAATAATTTGATTGCTGGTTCGATAAGTCTTTCACTTGCAAGACACTATATGCAGATGGAGGCAAAATATGAAATAGGATCAGGCACAGGACCAGTCAATCCTTACTTTTCCCAAAAGGAGACTTTCTTCTATTTCACCCAATACAAGGTTCAGCACCTGAAAAGAAGGGAACAACAAAAAAAATCCATAGGCTTCAATTCCTCTCGGCAAAAAACAATTGAAGTGAGCTGAAAAATGTGCAAAAAGTGAAAACGTGGTGAAGTATGTAAGAACTAAACAAGGTAGACTAACAAGTATATGGATGAGTCTAGAAAGAAACAGCAGTGAAGAGATATTGGAGACAAGAAGAGAAAAACTAGTGGTTTTCTGAAGGCTTTAGGTAGTCACAGCCCTGCATGAATGCCCAGCTAGGTGAACTATGTCCTCTCTCTTTGATCTTGGTCTGCAAATGGTCCATGGCATTTAGTGACCCGCTCTACCAGCTTGCCAGTCAGTTATTACAGAGTCACGGAAATCAGTCACAGCTCCTCTTTCTGCATCCCACCCGTGGTTTCACTTCATTCAGTTAATCTCCCAGCAGTGCATATACAAATGGGAAAAAGCACCAGTGATATGGAGAAGAGCTCTCTCTCTGTATGGCCCCTGTGCCATCTCTGCCTTTGCATTCAGATGTTCTCTGCTGAGCGGCAAGCCAGTCAAAGGAGAATTCCAAATCCCATTCCTCAGTAGACAAGCACAGGCCTTTGTAGGAGACTGTTTTGTATCAACCACAAGAGTTTTTGGTTTAAATGTCCCATTCTGGTACATGTGACATCCATGACTTTTCATCAGCTACAGTCTGACCCTGCAGTACCATCACAGGATGATGGGTATCTGTCTTACAATGGAGACAGAGCTTTTCTCAGGAGGTGAATTCAGAAACATAGCCAACCTACATGTGACCCACAGGAAGGAGCATATCGTTTAGCTTCCCTTTACTATTTGTAGTCACTGAGGTCCATATCCAAATATTTGCAAAACTGGAGCTGTATTCTTTTAGCCCATACTGCATGTGGAAAGACAACATACTATCGCATGGACACCTGGAGGTGTTGTCAGGGAGGAAAAGGTAACATTGTGAAGTGATTTCAAAAGGAATCAGTCAGTATTCAGTCATAAAGCTAATATCTGGCAAAGGAAAAGTGACATATCTACAAACAACACAGATGTGTTTCAGAGGACAGTGAATGCAGAAGGATAGAGGAAGGCTGTGCCAGATGGCAGAACCAACAAATGAGAAAGAGCGAACCGCTGAGAGGAATCCTACATGGCAATGCATAGTCTGGGGGCTGTATTCTCAGCTCACACAGGCTGGAATTACTCCATTAAAGTCAACAAAGCCAGCAAGTCCAGCTGAGGGCATGGAGAAAGATGTTTCTTTATTAATCCGTTTTGTGTAAGCTGCAAGTTGGTGCTTTCCATGCTGTTTGTTTTCCCCTTGTAACACACTAAGGGCCAAATGGGGCTCTCAAGGCTGTCCAGGACTGGCAGACCAGAACTGCTTGGGCAGCCGGCACTCCCTGAGGCGTCAGGCCTCATCTCCTCTGCGCGCCAGCTGCTTCTGCTCCTCCTTTGTTTCCAGAGGAGGCAGGAACCAGCAATTGCAAATCTGCGCACATACTGGCCAAGCTGTTGTCCCATTATATCCCGGGCCTGCCCTGCCTGTGTCTACTGCAGTAGTGAAGTCAGACACGGGGCACTCTGCATTCAAAGCCTGTGAGCCATTTCAAAGGAAAAGCAAAGCCTTCAACAGGAGGGAATTTTGAGGGAACTAAAAATTATATTCTGAAGCATGTAGAATACTTGTCTGTGATTTGGGTCATTCATCACAGGCAATAGGCAACTCACAGAACACCACTGCAAAGCGCAACGCCATGTGTAGGGACCAGCAGGCTCCTATGAGGGCTCTGTCCAACTTCAAGACTAGATAAGCCTATATTATTTGTGGGTTTGATCTTTACGGCCTAGTTTTCAGAGACAGCTCTCACCTCCAGCCCCAGTGACTTTAACTATACTTTGGAGGATTTACTTCCTGTGAATTCTTAACTAACAGATTGCCCTATGGATTACACAAGGGGGAACTACTACTGCTGTAAGAGCTGTTGGATTGGACTCCTGAGGGTTAAGATTCTCCTGGCTATGATCAGCTTCCCCGTTTGGTCAGCCTCCAACAAATTAAAGACAAGCAGAGCATCAGCGTACCATATACAATTGCATTTCTGACACACCACATCTTGCTGTGTCATCTCTTCTTAAATCAGAACCTGTTTTCACTCTTATAATTTAATAGAGCATGGTATGAAGCCTTGAATAGAAAGCATTTCTCTTAAATTTGACTAAAACAGCTTTCCTTCTACAGTGAGCTTATGGCTTTTTACTTTATCTTATAGTCAGTTATCTTCCCCTTCACACATACAGATATTTTATGAAATGGATTCATACATACGAGATCTCTAAATTTTTCATGTACGTTGTGTTTTATTTTAATAGTTTCCTGTTGTAAGAGTTCTCAGGAAAGGAGTCGGCTGTTATGCAAATGCACACTGTGCAGACATAGCACCTATTCTTGTACATGCTCAAACACAGTAAGTAAGTTGAGCACATTTGATTAGACATGCCACAATGCCCTGTTCCAAGTAAGAACTGGGCTGTGCTGTTGTCCCCGCACCGCTGGAAGCTGCAGACTTTCTCTTCTGACACCTCTTTCCCACAGAGTCTGAGGGAGGGAACATTCTGCTACTGCTCTGTGAACCCCCTGGGTATTCTGGGAAAGACTTTTGTCTCACTTACTATCAAGTAAGCTTTACCCAGTTCAGGTAATTCCTGGGGGCTCTGGGAGGTGACAGCTCAGAGAACAGGCACACCTTTGCTACCATGAGACTATCTTTTTCCTGCTCCGACAGGCAGCAGGAATGTGGCACAAATATTCTCCTTTCACTGTTGTTAAACTGTCACCAAGAACGCTAGAACTGTAAATTCATCAGCTTAATCAATATTAACCATAATCACAAGAATTCTTTCCGCAGGTTAAATAAGAAATGCTTTCACTTCAGACGAAGGCCAACACTTCAACCAGAAAGCTGATGTCAGTTGGTTGTTCACCATTTTGTCATATTTTAATTCTCTCTTATAACTGGGTTATATTTTTTTTGAAAAGAATAAAACAAACCAGAAAGTTCCCCTGTCCTCGGCAGTGAGTATTTTGCTGCATGGCTCATGACACTCGAAGGCACCTGAGCAGTAAGAGCATTAACAGAAGAGCTACACCCAGCTCCTCATCAGCCATTAAGAATGCTAGTGACACCCATCACTGTCACAAGAGAGTGTCTCCACACCTCTGCCTACACCACAACAGCAGTGGCCCACCATGGTCCTCTTATTCCATCAGCAAGAAGCCTTTGAATGTAACTTGCCTTTTTGGGCCACCACAAGCCTGGCTGTTTGAAGGAGCAGCCAGCGCTGTGCCCCTGGCTCAGGCAGCACTGCCCGTGTGCTGACAGAGCAGCACGTATGTGAGGAGTTCCAGGACCAAGGCCCAGCATAGTTGTTTCCCATACAGTATTTCACCCAGCCACGTGGAAGTGAGTCGCTGCCACACACCACCTTGTTTTGCCATCTGGACACTGCTAGCAGCATTTTGCTTCTCCGAAGCAGACTGAGCTCATCTTTCCTTGTTAGCTACGTCATGGAATGGCTAGCCAAGTTATCATGACATATTCTAACATGCACACTCCAATGCTTAATCCCTTCTGACTAACAGCCTTCAAATCACAAAAATAAAGGACAGAACCCTAATTTTTAGGTTTCTTTGCTAAGCATGCCCGAAGCTCATGTTCAGTGCTACTTGGCAGTGCAAACAAGCACCAGGTCATTTACTCAGCGCTTTACTCAGATGTTCTTGTTCATTTCTTGCCACCTCACAGGACTCTAGCAGATGGCTGTAATCCAAGAGAGGACTCATAAAACCAGAAAGAGGGAGAAATAAATGCCAGATACACTGGGGAGCCCACGAGACCAGAGAACAAGCTGTTCTGCCACTGACTCAGAAGCAACCTCCTCCCTTAGGAGGCATTATACAGTTTTCATTAGAGGGCAGGATTTGGATTAATGAGAGACCTGATGGATATAAACAATAGTATCACTATTTGGGAACTTGCATAGTTAAGAAATTGATCCAAATAATCTGTGAATGCTCATAAAAATTGATAGCTCCTGAACAGAAGCAATGTAGGGCTTGACAAGTGAGATCTCTAACCCTCTTGTCTGCAGCAGGTGCTGGCACCCAGGTGGAAGCTGGAGTGCTCAGGAGAGCATAGCTGGCAGCAGGTGAGGGGAAATAGGACATAAATCTGTAGGAATTCAATACCCATTTGTTCTGCTGCTTAATGAGCAATGCACTTACCTGAGGCAACACTTGCAGTGAGCTTCAGCACCATCTTCTGCTTTGTAATGATGGTGAGACCCAACAGCAGGATTTCCCCGTGACATTTGGATAAACAGGTCTTGCTCCAGAAACCATGGGAGGTACAGCAAGTGTCATTATGATTAATGGGCGTTGTTATACTGCCCATTTCCTAGAGGTGGTGTACCTCATTTTAGCCAGTGCACCAACTCTTTATGCAATCACATGAAAACACACCTGCCTATGAGGAACATGCACAGCTACAAGCCAGGCACGTAAATTTTAGACATCTGCAGAAGCAGCTAACTGATTCTCTTAAGCACTTGTTATGCTGATTCAGCCATCATCATTTTATGCTGCCATCAGTTACCTGATCACACAGGCCAATG
>JAVSBS010027599.1:0-10846 GCA_033124195.1 Coracias cyanogaster
AGAAGCCCTTTTTGTTTTTCTTTGCAGTCCTTGCCAAGTTCAGCTCCAGCTGCGCCTTGGCCTTCCTGATCTCACCCCTGTGTAACTGAGCAGCGTCCCTGTACTCCTCCCAGGATTTCTGTCCCTGCTTCCACTGCCTGTGCATCCCATCCTGCCTTTTACTTTGATCAGCAGATCTCAACTCAACCATGCTGGTCTCTCTCCTTCCTTGCCCAATTGCTTCCAGCTGGGGATTGAGAGCTGTTGTGCTCTATGGAAGAGCTGTTGTGCTCTATGGAAAGCATCCCTAAAGATCTGCCAGCTCTGCTCTGCTCCCTTGTCCCTGAGGTCTGTTTCCCAGGGTGTCCTACCGACTAACTCCTTGGAGAGCTGGAGGTTTGCTTTCCTAAAATTTAGGGTCCTGACTTTGCTTTTCATCTGCCTCATACCCCTTAGGAGAGTGAACTGCACTAGTACATGATCACTGCAGCCCAGGCTGCCTCCAATTCTTATACCCCTGATGAGTTCACTTGCATTTGTGACTATCAGGTGCAATATTGCATCCCCTTGGGTAGGGCTGTCTATTTTTGCTTTAAGAAGTTGTCATGTAGGCACTTCAGGAGTCTCTTGGATTGCCTACAGCTCACTGTGCTACTTTTCCAACAGATGTTAGGGTGGTTGAAATCCCTCAGTAGGATGAGAGCCTGCAAGTGCAATAACTCCTGCAGCTGGAGTAAGGCAGCTTCATTGATAGGCTCCCCTTGATTGGGCAGCCTGTAGTAGACACCAACCACAGGGCTGCCTTTGTTGTCTTGATCCCTAATACTTACCCATAAGCTTTCTCCCTCCTCATGGCTATTCTTTAGGGACAACTCATCACAGTCCATCCATTTCTTAACATAGAGGGCAACAGTAGTAGTAGAGGGCAATAATAGAAAATTGCTGTTGCAAAGAACACTAACCTGCACAACAAGCACTGTTGATGTACCATCACTCGGTGGTCTGAGTTCATTTTTTTTTCACAGCTCAGAATGTCAGGGAAACAACAAAACCCAGTATGTGAGTGGAACACCTGGACACAGAAATAGCCTTGAGAAGCAAGTATAGAACAGAAGGAGCAGAAAGAAATGCTAGAGGGAATGGAGCAAAGCTTGGAAGATAGTCAAAGGACAGAAGGCCCAGCACGCAGCAGAAGCACAGAATGGACCATAGAAGGAATAGACAGAAGCTGAGAAAGTAGAGGCAGAAATAAAACTGCTGAGAAAGTGTTATCTGAGTGCTGATGTGATTGAGCAATTCGATAATTTAGGCCTAAAAGTTGGTCATAAATGTATGTTAGCATACCACAAACTAATTTAAGTCTCTGTACTAACCAAAAAAATGACTAAGTCATGTTGTTTTTCAGGTAAATGGGAAAATAAAGCCATATTTTTCTTACACAAAAATGTTTAGATAGTTTGCAGAACTATTTCTGGTGACAATAGTGCAATGATTAATTCCAATAACAACTTCACTGTGGGACATTGAGTACTGATGTAAGCTTCACAAAAGTTGTTCATATAGCCAGTTTTACCATAATATATTAATCAGAACAGTTCATAGTCTATTTTTATTAGAAAATGAAACTTAATGAACCATGCTGAAGCAGAAGGTTCAATCTTTTGTCAAGGTGTTTCTGAAATCCGCGTAATACAAATTCTACATTATCAAGGAAAATAAGGAAATTCTGTCTGTGGCTCAACAGCAATTTCAGTGTGACCACTTAGAACTTCTTATATTTAAGCTGATCTGGTGGTCAACATAAAGATGCAGAGAGAGAAAACCAGAACAATTATTATCAACACTCAGCATCGTGCAAAACAAAACTAAGTCTATAGGTGGAGACTCGACTACCCTAGGTTTAATCTAAATGGGATCAGGAATTTCCTGCCATCTGTTTCTGGAAGAGTTCGTTACCTAAATGACATAGTTTAGAAAATCAAATACTGCAGGTGTTTCTATGGGAACAAAGGACAATAAAAAATTAGAAGAGGTACTCTTTTCACTCTCCTGAGGGCAGAGCAACCTTCAACTTCATTCAAAATAATTATCCCTTTCTCTTCTAAACTAAAGAATTTTTATAGCAACAATCTCAAAAACATTAAGCATAAACCAAAGCAGTGTTGCCTGCATGAAATCACAGAGAGCTTGAAACAATTATGACCAATATCACCTGCCTAATTCTTCTTTGTTATGGTTCTTTGACCTCAGATTCTACAAATACAGAATATTCTATTTTTCTAGCAGATTCAGGAAGACAGTATTCATGCTAACAAGACTAACATATTATTTGGCTCCTAGGTTCCAGCCCTTTTGTTCTACTAAACCTGCTTATTGTTGCCTCCTCTTTTCCATTTTTTCCACACAAGCTTCATAATATATTGGGATTGCAGCCCAAGCTCTTCATTTAGAGAAGACAATATTTGCTATTCCTCAGGCATTGAATCAGAGCAGGTCTCTGCCCAGACTTAACTCAGTACAGAGTGGCAACTAGTATGGTAAAAAACAACCCAACAATAGAAGAAACAGTAAGAGGACAACTAGTATGAAAAAAAAACCCAACCAAACAACCTAACAGAGACATAATCTGTGCACAGATATAATCTCTACAAAGAACAAAGAAGAGCTAATGAAATAAAACTAAAACTTACAAAAAATGTGAAGGCAAATCAGCATGTGAAAAGGCAAAAAAGTATGTGTCAAGGGAAAACAGTGAGACAGACAGTGACACAAATAAAAAAAGATCTGAAATGAGCCTGGGGAACAGACCAACAACTTAGAGAGAGGTTGTATGTCTGCCATGGTACGTGGAGACATACCAATGGACTTTACAAAGCCATGGGTTGCAGCTGACATTTTATAGGAAGTGATTCTTCAAGAAGTACCAAGCTTATTTTGAAAAAGTCTCCAGGAGTCTAATACAGCATGTGTAAATTATTATGCTTAGTTTTAATGAAAAACAGTTTTGTCAAAGAAAATTATCTAAAGTGGGAACATATCTCCTGGTGATCCAAAACAGCTAATGATGAGGCTAGCTTTTCCCTATGGAAAACCAGCTCAGAGAAGAGTCAGTCTTGCTCTTTTCAAGTGATTTTGTTAATTAACGTCCTCCTTCAAGAACGAAGGGAGGCACAATCATTTTTTCTATCTTTGAAGGCACCATATAAAATAAGAAATTAATGTCAGTACTGCAGGGGGCTACAAACAAGAGGAAATGGGTGAAGGTAAAAAAAATGTCCTGAAACAGGCATCTATTTCAATCATATCGCAGCAGTAGTGATATAAACCCTATAGATAACTTACAGATACAGAAGCCTACTCTTCCTAGCTTCATATCAAACAGCAATAAACTCCTAAAAAGAGATCTGAGACATCTATCTTAGATACATTTCAAACCATGCTCTAGAAGTGCTAATTTCTGCTATTCTACCTCTGCAGAGACATGAGGAACCCACCTCCTACAATCGTCAATACCTTCATAATCCTGGGGTCTTAGAGAGCGCTTACAGCCAGCATTACATGGCTCTAATCCTGGCTGGTGTCATCTGAATATTGACTGTTTCAAAATCATTGCTTTCATGGTGCCAGACTGCTGCCTAGGTGTGCTGGTGGCTCTAATCTCATGTGGATGACATGATAGCTCAGGTCTGACGATGAACAGCCACTACAAAGTGCTAGCAGCAATACTGCAGTGATTCCAGGGAGTACATTCAGAATAATTCATTCGGTTTATCTTTAAAAAAATGTTTATCTATGGGTAGCATGAGCTTTTGAGGGACCAAGTTGTGCAAAACTGTTGGACGGCAAATCTGCCTTTGGACAGTCAGATTGTAAATGCCAAGTCTGGAAATCCCTGAACTCATGTTCATACTTCACCATCTGGTGGGGACCTGTCTTCTCTCAGGGCTGAAGTTGGATGCATATTTAGGGATGTGCTTGCTGGAGCTCCTCCTGAGGTGGTAAAGAGAAAGTATTTTGAGAGATGGGCCTTGCATCATTACAAGTGTCTACATACAGCTCTTAGAAACATGAGGCCTTCCTGAAAATATTACCTCAGACTTGAGCTCTCCTAGAGTAAAATCCATCCACATTCAGAAAGCTGTGCACCATTAGCTCCCCTATTTTAGGATTTAATGGCAGCTTCAATAATATTTCTCCTGTTCAGAGGTGTTGTTTGTAGAGATTGAACATTTGCATTACCTGCTCCAGTGCCAAGATCCCTTCCTTCCACTGGGATGCTGAGCAACTAGCCCATAACTTTTAACTAGATGATTATTTCACTCCATACTGCAAACAAACCAATGTAAAGTTTTGATTCTAGTAATCTCAGATTACTACTACAGGACCACTTAAAGCTGGCTGAATCACTTTAGGATAGAGTTTTGCCTCTCCACATGTTCCATGAAAAAAGGCTACAAATGTTTCCACAGTTACTTGAAAGTAAACATTTTATCTTGAAAATTTTTTCTAAATTTTATTTTCAGGTGCTTAAGAAGTCTATGAGACAGAGTGGTCCCTCAGGAGTGCTTCAGCCCTTTGATATTTCCCAAAGAAAGCAGGCCCAATAAAGCAGCATGCTCCATTACTACCATATTGAATCTGGAACAGTATAATTGTGACTCACACTATACAGGAGAAAGTTTTGTAATGTGCAGAAGACTTCTCACCTTATTGTCCAGTATTTCCTATGCTGAAATTATATGTGAGCAAGTCTGCACAGCATGAACTGAAACACCACAGTTTCCATGAAGAATCAGACACATCTAGACAAGTGCTATGCAGTTGTACAAATGCAGAAAATATGACACACACATCCCCCAATCCTCCTGAGATATGGCAGGTGTAGAATGCAAGCGCTTAGTAAGAGGGCAGCATATGCACAGAAGACATAGGAGACACATTTAACGATGCCTGAAAGCTAATCCTTCCCCACAGATACAGAGAAAGTGTGCAGCACACAAACACCCTGCCCTGTACTTCCCAAAATCACCAAACTTCCGACAGGTCACATGGCACAGCGTTCACACACAGGAATTCCAGAATCGGTGAACTGCAAAAGTTGCAACTGGACTGAAGACAGCTCACCTGTTAAGGTCACCAGACACAGAGACAGATTTGTAATGTCTGCAACATTAAAGCTGTAAAGTCCTTGAAATCATCCTGGACAAAACCCACAGACTAAATGAGAGACCATGTCCAGGAAATTCACAGAAGTTAGCTGGGTGAGTAACAGAGAAAGTCTAGAAATTGCAGTCAACTTTTGATTATCTATGTGTGCTCATCCTTGGGTCAGTATGTATGAAGAAACTTCCAGGCAAAGCCACAATTAATATAATGTGTAATATAAATATATATATATACAAAAAATACATATACTATAACTTATAAATACATGTCCTTTGTAAAAATATGATGCAGTACATTACCTGTGAAAACATTTGTAAACAGTTTTCAGAAGGAGCTTTGAAAAAAATTACTAGCCAGAGCACTGCCTGGTACTGATGACTTCAGCTCTGAATCATGCATATGCCAGTATCACTGTCCAGTCTGGAGCAGAGAAGGACGTTGGGGCATGGCTAATTCACCACTTCAATTCTTCAGCCAGTGATAATCAATAGCTGCCTGCACGTATTTTGTTGGAAAGGTACGAGCAGAGAGAAAGCATAAAAATACTGAAGCAGTACGGAAAAATGAGTAAGCTTTCTGCAAAAACAGACCTATCTATATTCGCAAGCTAAATATATATGGTTGCAGATTTGTGGAGTAGAAAGCTTTAAACAACTTGCTTCTACGGACAAGTCAAGTGAAAAATGCATACTAAACATACACAGTAAGAAAAAACCAATGCAGTGACTTCATCAGACCATTGGGTGCTTTCTGCTGGCTAAGGAACAGAGCTTTTTTTTTTTTTTTCCCCTGCAGTTGTTTTCTATGCAGTCTTCAGCCACCCTGCAAAGGAATTAACATGACACCATGCTGTGAAACAAGGAAGTACTATGCATGCAGTCCCCTATCAGAGCACTTACAGGATTCCTAAGAAATGAAAAGCACATCTACCTATTTGAATTTCATGTTATTTGGGGGATTTCACTTTTCTCTCTACCTCTTGAGGTTTTTACAGAGGACTGCATTTTTATTTTTTAAACCCTTCGCCCGCAACAGGATGTGCTGACGAGGATTTTAGGTGCATAGACTTCAGTTGCAGTACACAGATGTCAGGTTCCAAATGTAAACATCCCATTGCAAGCTCATGAAATTTAAACTAGAGAAAATACTTCAGGATTATTGTTTTTCCTCCCTTCCTTTTGCCTTAAGGTTATTTAGAAAGCATATTACATTACGCACTTTGGTTTTTAAACTTTTATTGAGAAGGACAAATATGATTATGCACTTAGGTTAAAAATTAGCTTTTGCAAGATAGTCTTACTTAGACATGAGTTATTTTTTGAGTGAAAATGGTCCTTTTGATTAAAAGTGAGGTAAGGATGTAGATTATTTTAAAGCACAGGAATATCTGGTTTTTAATAATAGTTAAAAAAATAAAAATATGCTGTACCATACTTAACTGTGTGATCTTCAGAATTATTTAGATTGCACATGTATTTTGCAAATCATCTTATTTAAGTTTATGACAATTTTAAATGGAACAAAATGGTACAGTAAACAGCCGCATGTGCTGATGGTCACACACAGTAACTTCTAACATTTAATCAAGAAATGTTAAAGCCTGGACCCCCCAAGGTAATGCCACACAACCTGGGTACTTAGGATGGCTGCCCCATGCGTGTTAGCAAGACCTCTGCTGGTCTCCATTCACAGCAAAAAGTTTCTTTGCTGCTGTCATTGTGTCAGCACTTAGTGAAACTGGAAGAAAAACTCAGGCACCTTCATTACTGATTTTTAAAAATTAAGCAACATACGACCCTACGTAGAGCCAAAGCCTTTCTGTAACAGACAGTGGGGAGGACTGCTCTAGAGGCCAATGTTTTTAAACAGTTCATTGAGCTGTACGGGTGCCAAGCTAGACCTGCTCCCTGCCAGAGAGTGGGAGGGAGGCAGATTTGCAGCATGCCCTCATGTCAGTGAGAAGGGATCAGCTGCACCAGTGGATACAACATGTTGCCAGAAAGCATGTTCTGAGGGAGGAGATGACCTAGACCACTAACATCTGGGCTATGTGCTGGGCACTACAACTTTCTTGCGAAGGCAAGGCAGCAGGTAGCTCACTGCACCATGAAGTCCTCTACCTGCAGATCTGTGTAAGCCTCCTCCTGCCCCCAGTACCTTTTGCAATTGCCTAACCTGGGCTCCCTCCCACTGCAATACACATACACACGATCAATACAACCGGAGATTACACCCAAATACAGAAAAGAATTGAAGGGTATTTAAAATAACAGCAGTGTTTTCAAGTTTTTGCTCATTTGAGAAGGGGAAGGAGGTACACAAACTCTGTCGAAACAGCCCAGGTGAAAATAAACCCTCTGAATTACAGGATTAATCAGGAACAAAATTATTTTATTAAGCCACAATGTAAGCCACAACATAAGCCACATTAAACAAAGGAAACAATTTCCAGACATCACCATATCTCTTGCTTAAACCAAGGAAAGGCAATGCAGAAACAGAATAAAAGCTTTATTCTTATCCTACCTCAGTAAGACACATGTATAAGAACACATCACCTCTTTGCCTCACTTTGAAGGCAGACCAGCCTGTGATGAGTTTGATCCAGCGCTATATCTATGTCTTCAGCGGACTTTTGAAGATTTGGTAAAGCCTTTATTCCTGCAGTGTGTAAGGGCTATCCATAGTCAATCCACATAATGGATTCACAAGATGAGACACATTTAAGTTATAAGGACTATTTTTTGTTTTCTCTCATACCAGAAGCAAAGAAATATATCTATCTATCACAAGTCATTTATCTGCATTTACTTTAAATCTCATGCAACAAACTAGAAAGAAAAAAAGCATGGCTAAGGGCACATTTTACTGTGGACTAAATAATTACCTTTAGTATTTACAAAATCAGAGCTATTAAAATAGCTTAGAGCATGAATTACGGAAGCACAGATTTTCAAACATTTAATTGCATTTCTTTGCTACTGCAGAGTTACAGAAGCACTTCAGAAGGCTAAGAATTTGCAGTTGTATAGGTCAGAGAGAGATAAGAGTTATTAGGTTGCCTATTCTGTAACTTCTTGTCCCAACCTCTCTGCACTTGTAAGGTCCAATTTACAAACACCTGATGACTTTGGTTTATATTGAAAATGCTGAAAGAGCTTGTCCTTCCTATGCCAATGACAGCAAATATTAGCTCAAACCACATGTCTGCCCCACACTTGAATACTGAGGGGCTTCAGAGTTTTCTAGATGGCTGGCCAACCAGCGGCTTTCTGTGCCCTTCTAGCACCGTGGCAAAGACCTACAGAAATGAGTCACCTTTACCATATCTGTAATTCCAGTTCCCCAGAACCTTATCCCATTGCTGCCACGGGTGATTGCAAGCAACGCTCAAGCCTCCTGTTTCAAGGACAAAGAGGCAGTACTCAGATTGCAATCACTACTTCAGAGCTCCGTGTCAGAGAGGGGAAAGAGCAAAATAAAAAGAAAACTTGTATTTTAGTTAGCCAACATCTGCTACGGAGATGCTTAAAATGATGACTAGATAGCAAGTGAAGGTCACGAGGCTTATCTAAGAATATAGGGGGAGAAAAACAGACGGGGGAAGGGGGAGGGAGAGAGAAAGAGAGGGAGAAAGCACAAGCACTGCAGCAAAGAAGCTATGCTCAGCCAATACATGCTGGCACTTACCATAAAAATAGAAAGATCCAAAGAGAATCAGATTAAGGATCCTTTTTATCTCTCTTCAATAGAAAAATTTCCACATGAAGTTCTAAACAGAGCTGTCCAGGGAAAAGCAACGTAATGATGATACACAGAAGACACTAACATACAAATATAAGTCCTTTCACAGCCTTCCAAAACCTGCAAGCAGTTTGTGCTGAAAAACCAAAGGTAAGAAGTCTGAAGACGACTCCTACCATAACACTGCAGCTAAAACAGACTGCTGTATTTCCAGTCACTCAGACCACACTATTTTCATCTTCATCTTCTCACCGTTACTTACATCCTAGAGGTGGGCTTAGGGGTGGGGAAAAGAGATTTCTCCTCCAAGTGGAAAGGAGCGCTGAAACAGCATCAGCATTTTTAATCAGTCGCGGGGAGTACCCAATCAGAGGAACTGAGTGGTGCCAGCGTGACAGTTTGTCCAACGCAGGGCAGCCTGGCGCACCAGCCACCACCGCGTTCCTGGCTTGCACAAGACCACTGACGGGCTAAACTGCTCCTTAACCCCAGTCAGGTTTCCTGTGCCGACACACAAACAGACTGGCTTCATGCACTGCATCTTCTCCTCTGAGCAGCAGCACTCTGCAAGCTACAAGCTTTTCTGGGTTGCTGTTCTAACAGGCTGTTTTCTACATCTGTGCAATAGTACAAAAGCAAGAAAAGTTTGGATGTTTAAATATTGGCATCATTTAATTTGTAATTTGTTATCCGGTAGCTTCCCTATATAAAACATACATTAACCATTGCTTCCTCTTCAGAAGTTCTTTGGAGGAGAAGGAAGTATGTAAGAGATTTTACAGTGCAGCCCCACTGCTGTGAGCTACCTTGTTAGAGCCAGTGCTGGTTTTGACACGACATCATAGACCCCTAAATGCACTAGATCCACAGAAAATACACAACCAAGGTCCCTATCTCCCCACCTGCCAAGATGACAGCAGAATTAAATGTTTGTGCTGCTATCTATCATACTATTGGAGGGGGAAAAAAAAAAAAAAAAAAGAAAAAGACAGACCTCAACTTAATTTGCAATAAGAATATCCAAGATCTGGAGACAAACCTTTTTGTGGCATTTGACCCATTGAACCAATCCACACAGGAAAGCCATGCAGTCAACATTAAAGCTGCCAAACATTGTAATTTCCAGGGGATGCTCCTGACTCTAAAAACAAATGCCTGCCTTTGACTATAGAGGAAAAATTCTTCTGGTCCTACTGCACAATGCAGTCCACAGTGGTGCAAGCCTAAATACAGTATGCAAATTTGCATTTACTTGAAGTAGACACTCTACTAGTAGACAAAGTTAGATACTTTCCTTTTGAAAACATTTTTTAAATGGGCAGTCCTTGATTTCTGCTGTATTGCAAGGTAAACATGAATAACACACGATATTTACATTTCAGAAGATCAAAAGGCTAGGTCGCGTGAGGGGGGAATGGGAGGAAAACAAACCTCAAAGCATTCCCAGCAGTGATACCCATATTATTTGATCTCTATCTAATACTCGTAGAATAGCACGTAACAACATAAACCTGTTGCAGGGCAGGGGTAAAAAAAAAGAAAAGAAAAAAAAAAAGAGGGAAAGAAAAATCAGAGGGTCTATGGCCTGAGGTGCAGACTAATAATCTGAAGTGCAATTTAATACAACTAATCTGTTCTGAAATGTTTGAAAGTGAGAATATAGTGCAAGAGCATACAAATTCCAGTAGCAGGCAGCAGTGATTTTCACAGAACATGAGGCACATAAAATTATCACAGAATCAAAGAATGTTAGGGGTTGGAAGGGACCTCAAAGATCCTCTAGTCCAGCCCCCCTGCCAGAGCAGGATCACCTACAATAGATCACACAGGAATGTGTCCAGGCGGCTTTTGAATGTCTCCAAAGAAGGAGACTCCACAGGCCCCCTGGGCAGCATGTTCCAGTGCTCTGTCACCCTCACCGTGAAAAAGTTTTTTCTAATATTTTTATGGAATCTCC